>MU192208.1:724-30521 GCA_016904865.1 Pissodes strobi | reverse complement strand
ATATATATATATACTAAAATGTTCAACGTATATAAAGAGTAATATTCAACTTTTCGATCGCAGAGAACATATTCATTCTCATGACACTAGACAAAAGAAAAACTTAAACAACCCGCAATTTCGTCTAAGCAATACCCTAAATGGCCCGGAGGCAATGTCCATAAAAATATATAATAAGCTACCCGATGACCTTAAAAATATTGCTAAAATCCCTGTCTTGAAAAGCAAGCTAAAAATTACCTAGCACTTAGGCCATACTACGACCTAAAAGATTTTTTTACAGATCAGCTCTAAATATGATTATGAACACTACACTAGTTTTTGGGCATTATTCTCACTATACTCTATTTTTGCTTCTTTGTTTTTTAATGATGTTCCTATGTATAATGTTGTTATATATATTTTTTTTCTTAACTGTATGTTTTTAACTATGCTTATAGTTTTTAGTGACGGTTCATATATCTTCCTTGTATATGCAATACGTATATAAATTGTAAATTCAATATTTCAAGATTAAATATTAGCACTTAACCCGTGGAGCCTCGCACAAAGGTAAAACGACCTCGCTTTCAAAATTCAAGACGTTCAACAAATTATGCTTTTCGATGTTTTAATTGGATAATTTATATCATGTGACCACTACTAAAGGTCAAGCGGCGTTAAGCCAAAGAAATACCCAGTATACTAAATTTAGTAATCTAGTAAATTAAATTCATAAATTGTAGGTATTAAATAGCGTACTAAGCTCCCCAATTACCAACCACACGAGATAAGCCCATTCCCGAATAGATGTCACTACTAAATATAGTAATCTACAGTGAAACAAATCCACAAATTGTAGGTATAAACCAGCGTACCTGTGCTTCTTAAATAATTACTTTCACGAAATATACCCATTCGCGAATAGATGTCACTGGCGATTCAAATCCCAAACATCGAAAATTATTCGTAATTGAACTGAATTTAGTGGAACGGAATAAGCTAATATTCCGTTCGACGAGCGGTGTGTGTACGAAGATGTTGATTGACACGGTTATTGAATAGTTGTAGGTTGTAATTAGGGGGAAACAGATGTCCTGGGGGTAAGTTCCACAGTGATGCAGTGCGCCAGACAAGGGAGTTCTTGTAAAGCGATGTTTGAGGTGTTTTCACTTGTACGACGAACTGGTGCGCGCTTGCCGTCTGTTGTGACTGTCTGACAGGCGTTGCCAGGGGCGGGATGAGGCGGGCCAAATCCTGGGAATATCTGCTGTGACCGTATCTGTAAAACAGGGACATCTCGGGCACATGTGTGCGGTGTTCCAGTTTATCCAGATTCCGGGTCGCCGACAAACACAGTCTTATTTGCGTTTTGTAGAGTAAGAGCAACTGCTGTGGTGTATACAGTTTTTTGTTGCGAAATAGCGCATCAAACTTCTGGGAGGCTGATTTTGCGATGTTAGCAATGTGGTCAGGCCAGGACATATTGCTGTTGACCGAGACACCCAGTAGTTCGATTGACGAGGATGAAGGAATGGTCGATCCTGCCATAATAGTGTCAGGGCCCGCCGTATTGCCCCTTTTGGTAAACGCGGCTACTTGGGTCTTTGCTGCATTGAAGCGGACCAAATTTCTGTCGCCCCAAGTTTGAACTTTCTCCAGGTATTGATTAATTGTTGTAATCTGCTCCTGTCTGTGGTGATAAGTCTCAGTCGCTGGTAAAGGTTTTTCTGATCTAAATTGGGAGACAAGGGTACTGTCGTCTGCAAAACTTTAAACAGGATTATTCGTTTCGGTCAGCAGGTTATTAATATAAACTACTCCTTAAAAGTTAGGGATATTAAAATTCGTAACTCAATTTCAAGTTGTCATAATTTATTAAATATTTAACGCATTTTGCATTGCGAGACATCGCCGGAATGAGCAGACTTTCTACTTTTACATGGTGTTTGGAAAACGTGCTTGGCAAGACACTTGTCAATTATGCAATGCATGCAACTGTGAATGTTTATATAACGCTTGTCAAGTTCAAGTTCAAACTTAGGACAGGGTGATATTTAATTAGTAGGTTTATGCTTTTTAGTATTTCACAATATATTTCAGTTGGGAAGGATAAAGACAGCTCACTAGTAGAACATCTTAAACCATTAGTGGAAGAGTTCGAAAAACTGTTTGAAATTGAGGAAGACGAACTTTCAAACGATCCAGAAGTTAAGAAATTGTCATTGGCAGTTTTAAACAATATCACTGTCTTATGTAATTTAATACCAAGTGATTCTAATGTGTTGTCTGTGCAGGTGAGTGTATGCAGTGCTATGGAAATATTTTCTTTTGAACTATCTGTTCGTTATTCATGCTTGTTTAATGCTTACAATTATGTATAAGTTTTAGTTTTACTTTTAATTATTATTGAACATCTTTATATCTTTTATATTTTATGTATCTTGTTTTTATTTACGAGTAATTTTAAATTTTACTCACACATTAGGCTAAATTAAGGATTTAATGATTACTATTATATTGATAAATATCAGTGGATAGTGTGTGTACTAGATCTGATGTTATATTTCTAGGAAATATTTACAACCATGTATCTTGGAAACGAGACATATTGTAAAATTGCTGATTTAAAATGTTTTTATACCATAAAAGCATATATAGGCTTTCGATTTACTTGATGCATGTATTATT
Source organism: Pissodes strobi (assembly GCA_016904865.1). Taxonomy (NCBI): domain Eukaryota; kingdom Metazoa; phylum Arthropoda; class Insecta; order Coleoptera; family Curculionidae; genus Pissodes; species Pissodes strobi. Next base: position 27,851 of record MU192208.1, on the reverse strand, counting down.
TTTTAGGTTTACGAGTGGTTAAAGCAAATTGCCTATAGTAATACAATAGCTAATAGAGTGGCAGGTAATTTTGTGAACCTGTTGTTCGAAATTCACATACGCTATAAATCAGGACTTACATTGTTTGAACATGTATCTAATAGCTTTGCTACTATATATGGTATTTACGATGAAGATGTAAGTATTAGCTGTTGTAATATCTGTTAAATCCAAAATAACCGCTCATGCGGAGCCTTCACTTATGTGCAGGTTCAAGTAGCTACTTCGAAATTAAAAATATCGCTGACAAATATTAACTCAATACTTTCATATATTTATTTCTGTGTTCTTAAGCTTCTAGGGCCATATTGGTCATGTTACATAGTATAATAATATTTCTCTAATTAATTACGGTAAAATCCAGCGATGTACATCCTCGTCTCGTTGTAATGATATGACCAGCTGTTGCGGCAATATCCTGTTACTTTAATGTCTTTCGGAAAGAGTGAAGGGGGTCACGCATGTGTTTTCCTTAAATAAAAGTAAATATTTTGTATTAAGTGGGCTTCAGGAACTTGAACATTAATCTTGTTTCCAGGACATGTTTGTTAACAATGTTAACTTCGCTTCACATTTTTATTTAAAAGGTCTTTTATTTTAAATACATACGTAATACAAGGGTACTAGATTCTAATTCCAATGCATTCTGTATCTGTTTCTTGATGCAATTTGGCGTTGTTGATAAAGTTTGTAGACCGTTTGTGCTTGGTCTTGGTTGGTAGCTTTTTAGAGCGTTTTTCAATGCTCATTTAGTAATTCAAACGTTTCTCCATTTAGTTTTCTTGAATTTCTTCACTTTCCTAGAAGAAACAGGGTTGATTAGAACTTTTACATTGTAAAGGGATGAAAGCAACCATGAAAACAAGCTCGTGTTAAGTCATTTTGGGACAATTAAGCTCATCACTTTGAGATAGAAAGGTATGGGGAGACTATCACTGATGCTGACAAAATTTGTGCTCTGTTTAGCGACTACTTTGGCGAACTTCCGGTGGTTAAAGGGGATGATTATTCTTTCTGACTCCTGTGGAAGAGAAAGAGACCACATGCTCAAAAAGGTCAGCAGGGCTAGATGAAATCCCATGTAGTCTCTTAAAAAATGTATCACTTTTAATATGCAATCACTTTCATTCATAATCAACAATTAATTTCTTGATGGACTTCCGTACAAATTTGAAAAAGAGTCGAGTAATACCTTTGCATAAAAAGAGCCATTTGGAGAATTACAGACCAATTGCCATCCCAGCTGCTTTTTCAAAAGTCTTTGAAAGGGCATTCTACAATAGATTGCTAAACTTCCTATATGCTTTTTAATTTTTTAATACTAAGCAACATGGTTTTTTACGAAATTGGTCCGCTCAGACAGCTCTTTTTGAACATATATTAGCCATAAGGAATTCCCTTAATGTCAGCAATACAACAATTAGCATTTACTTCGATTTAAGCAAAGCTTTTGACTTAATGCATCGTAACGTTGTAAATGTTACTTTATTGCGGATTTCTCCGCTTACTGGTTAATTTGTTGTATCGATATTGCCATTACCTTACTAATGTGAGTCGATTTCGGTACTCGAACTCGTTCGACAGGAAGATATATCCGACGAATACGCACCTAAAAAGGTGATGTGTGCTAGGAAGAAATTACAAAGGATTATAGAATGATACAATTTCAATTTAGATTTTTTTCTCTATTTAGTTTACAATTTTTAGATTACATTTGAGGAACTCGATGAAACTTTAAAAATTGTTAATGCCGGCTCTGCAAATTCAATATTACAATCTTTATGTTCCTATATTAGGAACATTTTAGAGGATGTTGAGAGTATTATTGCACGAATAAAGTCAGATTATTGTATAATATCATATACTGGAGAAAATGATGCCAAAAGTAAGTAAATTTTCGAAAATATACACCTCCTAAGAGAGTTATAAATTGTTAAATGTAATAATATTACAGAAATATTGTCTCACTTACAAAAAACGAATATAATATGAAGCAATAATTAGTACAATACAAAGAAAAACTGATTGAATAAAAATGAAGGCCAAAGAGGTAGTGTTATCTGTAATAATATGGGGCTCATTTAGCCTTAATTAGATTAAAAATATAATGTCCGGTGGAGTCCCGGGTGGCATCATATTGGCAAAAAAAATGTGCGCCACTGATTGTTTTAAACATTTTATATTTTTTTCATATTAAGCAACTAAAAATACAACATTTTTGTTTCTTGAATTGTTTTCGTATCTTGCTTCGTTTTCGAAAAAAAACTATAAAAACCAGTTTATTACATTTCTTTAGGGCAACAAATTCTACATCAAACGCTGGTGGATAACTATTATTTTTCTGGAAATCAAGAATTTATTGTATTCATAGAAATTGTTATAATAAATTATTGCAACCGTTAACTTTGTTTTATCGCGGGATCTAATAATGATTTTTTTTTTCTCTGTGACTGAATAATCTCATAGGAATTTTCGTCGGCCCACATATGGTTCTGATAAAAATTAACAACGCCTTGGCGCGTAAATCCTGCTTCGTTCTGTGATGATATTTTGTATATAAAATAATTTATTATAACAATTTCTATGACTTGAATAAACCATTGATTTCCAGAAAAATAATGGTTATCCACGAGCTTTTGATGTAGAATTTGTTGCCCTAAAAAAATGTAATTAACCGTTTTTTTTTTCTCAAAAACGAAGCAAGATACGAAAGCAATTCAAGAAGCAAAACTCAATAATCTTTAATCTAATTAAGGCTAAATGAGCCCCTTATTACTACAGATAACACTACCAAATTTCAACAAAATAAGTAAAAGGGTATTTACGATATTAATAGAAAAATTATTTAAAAAAGGGACACCTGTATCTTGGAAAATATGCATTTCCGGACCCAGGTTCATGTTTTCTTATGTAGAATCACTCCTAAAATTATCCGAACGGTATTTCCGTACACCCTGTATAAAGATTTACCTATCTTCCCTATATAGGTATGTTTTTCGTAAGACTAACCACTATTTCTGATTTATCGTTTTAAATATATTTTCCAAGAGTGTTACTAGTGCAAAACGCTATTTTACTTCAAGAATCAGCAATTTCTTTGTTAAATTTACCTGTATATGTTAATGTTTTAAAATTAATTATATTTTTATTTTCAATTTTTGGATATACTATATAAATTGTTTATTTTTTAAATTTTGTTAATTAAATTATGTTCCTACCCATTGTTTAATGCTATTTGCTTAATGATAGTTAATTCTTCGTATCGTTATGTTCGTGTATGAAGGTGTATAGAAAATTTGAAAATAATGATTATTATTTTTATTGATAATTTTGAAATCTAAGAAATTTATTTATTTATCTAGTTTTATTTCTATTGTAAATTAATTTTTTTATGTGGTTTTAAACTATCCTTAGTTCTATCAAATAAAGTACCTAAAATTCGCACCTAATTTCAGCGTAAAAAATAGCTATCAAATAGACAAATTGAGTAGAAAGCTTACTTATCAAAACAATATCAACTTGGTGCACAAGCAAGATATTCTAAAGAGTTAGCCATTATTTTTGAATTAGAATTGTTTCGAATATAATAATTATATTTATATTAGTGCAGAATAGAATGGTTTAATAATTGGAAACCCTCTAAAGTTTAATCTTAGTCCGGTTTTAATATTATTTCTCAATTAATGCTATGGCATCCATCAATTCTGAGAATTCCGTAGCCTCAGTCACGTGTTGGAAAAGGATAAAAAGTAATCTTTAGTTTCCCTAATCATCCCTGATATTAATGGAATTGGTATTCATGGAAATAGGCAAGAAATAAATGATATCCAGTAAAATAGACAAAATGAAATAGAATATAATATTACTCCGTATATAAATATGAATGATCAACGATGGTACTAAAAAGTAAGGCGGCGCGGGCGTACCATAAACACTGCTAAATCTCGTGTGTAATATTAATTTAATTCATAATTATATTTTTTTTAGAGAAAGATGAGCTAAAAGCGAAAGAAAAAGGTGTCATCTGTCAATTATGCTTTGTCGCCAAAATACTTACTAATTTAATGAAATTAGACCTACGTCCTGGAAATCTACCTGATTGGATTTTCAAAAATATCGTACAATTTTATTCTTCGCTATCCTCTCTGACCAAGTATTTCATGGGCAGATCAGATAAGAATAATCAAGCTTTTCTGGCCGTATGGTAAGTAGGCCAAAACGATATACCAAAGTTTTTCAAGAGAGTTGTAAAAACCAGCTGTTTTAAAGATGGACATTTTTTAAGAGAGAATCTCTTAATTGTCAATATGTTTTGGGAAAGTTGAACTATACCTAGGCAACCCTGGATGTGATCTTTAGACGAATCATGAATTTTTGCTGATCTAGAGACATTTTTTAAGTCGATGTTCAGAATTGTTTTGATTTGCCTAGCAACAAACATGGCCAACAATGTAAATACTGTTTAAAGCAAAAAATGTGTTGTCTACCGAGGTGTCTGAAAGAGCGTGTGTATTTTCGCTCACCCTTCTTATCATTAGTTAAAACATTTATCTGGAGAGTAGGTCTGTTTGCCCGTAAGACCTCTCTCTTTTCATCCTTTTGATCACCCTGTTTATTATAAAAATGTCAATACAGACCACTAAAGCAGATCCCCTTCTATAAGGAAACCAACACCAATTAAATAATAAAGGCTTTCAATAGGGGAAATTGATAGTTATATTTAGACCTGCAAACGTCATTTTTGACATAAAATTCAAAATATGTCAAAAACGGTTAGACTTAGGTATAGGATATTAAATATAAAATATATCTAGAATTTTCTGAGGAATTAAAAAATGCCTTAATATTGTCAAATATAATAATTCATAAAGCTATTAACTAATTATCACCCTGTCCCAAGTTTGAACTTGAACTTGGGAATTATTTAATAAACATTAAAAGCAAACTATAAACAACGCGAGCAGTCAACGGGAGCGATTATGAACCTTAAGCATGGAATGATCAGCAATTTCTCTAATATAAATACACTGGCAAACCTTCAGTTCGTCAGACTTTTGGTCTCACCTAAACCAGCTCCAGGGTTAGTCAGATGACTGCTTTTGGTTCAATCCGCTCTTTGGTTAGTCACATGATTGCTAAAGTTATAATCCTTTTCCTACCCCAAACCTAGTACTTGGTTAGCCACATCGACTGCTAAGACTAGGGGTTTCATTAACCACAGTAGAAAAGTCGAGTCTGTCAAAGTTCTTCGAGTGAAGTTTCTAAGTAGTCTGTCAAGTAGTTCTAAGTGTAGTGTCCAAGTGCTCTTAGATACCTTAACATTAAATAAAACGCAACACAACATAAGATAAACTATATTTACAAAGCAGTGACCAAAAAGACCTATAAACAATTCATAAAACATACCTCAAGTCGAGAAAGCATGCGCACCTTAATAATTGGGTATAGGCTAGTCTCATTAAGTTTCTGACCAGTAAACGCTGTTAAAACTCTATCGTTGGGTCTTTGACCAATACACATTGTTAATCTTTTCTCATTTAGTTTATCTAATATACTTTATTGTTTTTTTAAGTGCTTTCTTTATCTTCGCTTCTCACCTTACGTAAAGAATCCCGTACTACCATCGGAGTTATACCCCTGCACGCTGAGTAAGGCGTGGCATCGCGATTCAAACGTATGATGACAGACCGGTGGAGGCATTAAGAAAAAATTAAAAGAACTGTCATCACAAATACTCGCGACAATATACAGGGTATTCTATTTAAAATAAGGGAGTTGATACTTGCCCACGAACATACGAACACCCTGTATATATAAAAATATAATATTTTAAAAATTTAAGTAAATCCAAACAACTTTTGTATTAAACTTTTTGGTAAGTAGGAGGTAATTACCCCCTCTCTCTCGTTGGGTTTTGAGGAGTCTCTCTTATCATGAAATAAGTTTGTGCCTTCCTGTTAAATCTTAGTTCTACTATTAAGATACACATAAGTCTGGGTGTTGATTCACTCTGTAATGTAACCTTGTTCAATTACACGGTCAATATACTAGAAACGGTTGGGACGATCGATGAAAGAAGGAAGAAGCCAAATGACATGTGACGTCGCAAATTGCCAGCAGCCATTTTGCTTGCATTGTTTTCCATTTGAAGGGATTTGCTTTAAAAGTATTTTGTTTATTTTGGCGCTGATGCTGTAGTATATTTATTTTAATTTTTAAAACAATAATTATTGGACCATATGTGTGTGTATAAAATTGTGCGTGTAGACATCTGAAGTTCAGTTATTTGGAACAATAAGTTGATTAGAATGCCAGGTGCGAGGTGTCCAGTTGCAGTTTGCATAAAGACTCAAGAGAAAAATGTTTGAACATTTCATTTCATAGTTTTCCAAGGGTCGAAAAACTTGATTAACAGCTTTAACCCTAAAACAAGTGTAATTTGCAGCAACATTTTACAAAGGAAGATTATGAGTTAAATTTTCAGTTTGAGACTTTGAACTTACTGGTATTGTGGTATTATCTTTGTAAAAAGTTAGGTAAAAAATAGACTTTTTCAGTAGGATATTGTAATCTACTAAAATGCATAAGCTACTAAACAAATTTCACCCAATGTGGACGCAAGTTTGAACTTGAACTTGGAGATTGTTATATAAACATTAAAGGCAAACTATAAACAACGCGAGCAATCAACGGGAGCGACTTTGAACCTTATGCATGCAATGATCATCACTTTGTTTTATATAAATACGCTACCGAACCCTCAGTTCAGCAGGCTTAGTCTCACCTCCAGCTCCCAAGGTTAGCCACTTGACGACTGCCTTCTGGGTTCTATCCGCTCCTACAGTTAGCCATACGACTGCTTTAGGTTCTAGTCCTTTCCTTCCAAACCTGGTACCGGTTAGCCATTTGACGACTGCTAGGACCAGGGGTTTCGCAACCTTCATAGTAAAGTCCTGACAAGAAGTTTGTCAGAGTGTCGAGAAAGACAAGTGTCTAAATAGTCAGTTAAAAAGTTTAGTGAAAGCTCTTAGTGCTCTTAAATAAAACCCAACTCTTAAGAAAAACTATAAATTATAAGACAGTAAACAAAGACCTATAAACAGTACCTCAAATCGAGAAAACATGCGCACCGTAGTAATCGGTTATAATAGAATCTCATTTTTTCTGACCAATAATTATTGTTAAAGTTTTATCGTTAATACATTGTAATTGTTATAAACTAAATGTGCTTACTTTATCATCTCTTCTTACCCCACGTAACGCGGTCCCGGTCTACCTCAGTTACCCCCCGGCACGCTAAACAAAGCGTGTTCTCGCGAGTAGAACATCCAGTGGTAGAATTAAAGGAAGCATTGAGACCCCGTCATTATACTAATCGCGACGTGGCTCTTCTCTAAGAAGTTATCCTTTAAAGAAATCACGTTACCCCCTAAACTACTCGTGACAATATCTTATTGTGTTTCTAAATAGACCAAAATGTTGACATATAAAGCTATAATTTTGCCTCACTTTGCATAGTGTAGCTCAGTATTGATTTCTTTCAACAAAGAATGCGGAAATTGCAAATGTAGCAAAATTATGCTATTTTATTAAACACACCAATCGAATAGATGCTAGAAATTCTAAATTGTTTAAATATTGAGCAAAACATTAAAAAAGCGAACCTTCTGATATAAGAGGGCAATAAAGTACCTGTGTATGGTCAACGTTGGAGATTCTTGTAGACCTTCATTTAAAAGAGAAATCTTCTAACTCTATGTTGTCTCTTTATACTGGAGACTGCATGTCTTATGCAATCATATATGATTGATCTTCTAATACCTAATTCTAGCTCAATACGGGATTCAATCATTTTTAACAGCAGAAAGATATTTAACTATTTATCTTTAGAGATAAGAAAAATGTATGAAACAAAGGAATTTAAAAGAGCGATGAAGGCTCTATTGGTTACGAGGGCATATTATGGTTTGACGGAGTACTATCAGGATAGATTTTAATATTGTATAGTATTATATATTGTTTAAGTTGAGTATGACTGAATTTCATGTAATGTACTGTGGTTTGGTTTTAATGATACTTGTAGGACTATGACGTTATATAAGAGTTTAGGTCTTTGCTTCTCGATTTTAATTTTAACTTTACACTATAGTATATGCACTTGTGCTAGTTATGGACTCTTATTTTAATGTGTATAATTAATTGTTGTTATTATTGTTTCATGCTACTTTTTGTGTGTAATTTTTTTTTATTAACCAGCTTTGTCAAAGATAAATCATTTTCTTCAGATAATGAAGCATATTATATTGATTGATTGATAAAATTGAACATAATCTAATGCCAGAGTACTTAAATACCTACTTAAGGAAGCGATTGCAATTTCATAATTACAATATTAGATCCAAGCAAAACTACCTATATTGACATCGTACACACTTCACCATTGCAAAAGACGCTGTTTTCTGAGGGACTTCGGTGTTTTAATGAATAGTTTCTGTGAAGTAGGAGGCTGTTTACTTATTTGCGCAATTAGAGTCGTTTTTTTGTGTTTTTTTTGTAATTTAGTTATAAGTAGCCAAGTGCTAAATAAAAATATTTTCGTTTCATTACATTTCGAAGAAAATTGTACCTAACAGAAAAAAATAATTTTATAATAATTTTTCTAGAACAATGATAAATAGAAGTTATTTATTTTATCAATTTCTCTGTTTTATTAAAATTTGTACATATACTTACTTTTTTTTGAGATTTGCAATGTGTTTTATTGTAATGTTTTTGTTCCCCTAAAAACATATTATTTACCTAATAAACAAATGGGTACTAGAGACTTAAATTTATTTTCTAAAGTTTCAATTAAAGTACACACGTTTCCACTTATAAAATATAAATCTATTTGTATTTGTTTATTCAAATTTTCATAATTTACAATTATCACCACACAATTGAAATTATGAACGACAATAGCAGAAGCTATATGAACAAAAATTAACTTTGAACCTCATGTACAGGTATAAGGTGATTATTAACCCTAGATCATATATACGTAAGTATATATGATCTAGGTTATCAACCTATAAAAGTCAAAAATGGGAATATTCAATTATTATGCTAAACAAAGTTCCTTGTATCATATTTAAACCTGCTCTGTGATACACGAGAAAATCTAACATCCGAAAGACGATTGATGTGCATAAATTCTATTCACTGGGCAATTAAGTAGCGAGATGTCATGCCCAACCATGATAATGATGCCCAACAGTATATCCATTTTATAATAATACCCATTATAAAATGGTATACCTCCATGATATTTTAAATGACCCGCTTTACCGGTAAATGGGAAATCAGTGCAATAAAACGAGACCTTCCTGTAGAACGAGATGGACTGAGGAAATTTGTGACGTTTTTCAAACTGATTGGCTGGCGTTCGTTCGCCCCGACCGTTTCTAGTATATTGACCGTGGTTCAATTACGCCTCGGTTATCGACCGGCCAACACCCCACCTACCGAGGACGTTCTCCCACCAAGAAACAAGGTGTTGCCTTTGGTATAACCTTGATACATATCGACACTCCGCCTACCGAGGACGTTCTCCCACCATAAAAGAAGGTGTTGCCTTTAGTATAACCTTGATACATTTTGTACGTAACCTTAACCTTTATTCCCCACTTAAACAGTTATTATAAAACTAGCAGCTTAGAGTTCAAAACTTTAATTCAAAATTTGTACAGGTAGATAATGGTGAATACAAGAAAACGAAAAAGAAATAGTGGTTCCAAAAAGCAAGTGGTGAAAAAATTAAAGTAAATAACAAAAATCCTATAGGCGAACAGTTTGTAGAAATTTGTGTTCCTAAGTCTGGAAATCATAAGTGCTGCTTTCAGTGAAGAAAGAAGTTTTGATATTAGCAATACAAAATGGATGATATAAGGGATGATGTAAACGTCCAGAGAGTTTTGGACTTTCTAAATGTTAGAGATTTTGGTTCAATGGAGATCGAAAAATTTCAATTTATAGGTGACCATGATGTCAACAATTTTATGCAAATCGAAGCAGAACCATTCAATCCAGAAGAAATGGAAACGAATGCAGAAGATGAATATGCAGATGGAAATGTGGTGTTCCTTGAAAACTATAATGAGGTTGGTTTTTTCGACCGAGTGTTTTGCATAACGCAGAGTTATGCTGTTGTAATATTTCCGGATAGAGAAGATCATATTGTCACGAGTAGCTTAGGGGGTAGCGTGATTTCTTTAAAGAATAACTTCTCAAAGAAGAGCCTCGTCGCGATTAATACAATGACGGGCTCTCAATGCTCAAATCTGCCGAACTGATGGTTTGGTAGCGTATTTATATAAAACAAAGTGATGATCATTGCATGCATAAGGCTCAAAGTCGCTCCCGTTGATCGCTCGCGTTGTTTATAGTTTGCCTTTAATGTTTATATAACAATTTCCAAGTTCAAGTTCAAACTTGCGACAGGGTGATATTTGTTTAGTAGCTTATGCATTTTAGTAGATTACACGTTCCCCCGCCCTCTAAAATGTTGGTCCCCAACATTAATGCGACCGCTATAGCTCAAAAAAAGAAAGACCTCAATTCGAAAAACTTGCCGCATAATACTATGTGATATTACAATTTATAGAACATAAAAAAATACCCGTCAGTGGTCTTGTTACTTTCTGAATCCAGGCTGATCCTTAGTAACTCCCTCTAGCCTCCACTGCAGTCTACATGTCTTAGCATTGACTTACCATTAAACTGTTTGAGGGTATCATAAGTAAGAGTCTGCTGGAGAGACTAGTATGGACATCCACTGGTGCTTGGTACATAAAATAAAAAAGAAACATATTTTTATAAACTGTCTTTGAAATTTTATACTTAACTCTAATTCTAGATTAACAGAGAACAAGTAGAGTGTGTAATTACCCACTTAGTATTTTGCATATTTGAAATAACTATACTTTACCGTTGACTGTCAAATAGGCGCCTATTCGACAATCAACGCTTGTTTGCATAATTGCTATAGTTACAGCTAACAGGAAATGCGTCCATCCCCCGCTAGTTGAACCAGCTGCTAAACAATTCTAATTCTAGAGTTACTAGGGAGATAGTTTATAGCACTTATTTCTATAATTATTTACATTACTTAATTCAAATAAGTCGATCCTGTTTTTAATATTACCCGACTATATTTACCATATCTATTACATGGAAAATTATCGGACTCATTTATGTATACAGATGGGCTTGTTTTCCCATATTAAATTTTACTATATTACCCATATTGCAGATAATTCCATAATTGTAAAAAAAAGATTAATTATATCTTATTAAATTACTTTGTACATCTAACATTATATTACTTAAATGCGGTCCTGTTTACGAGACTAATATTTACTCCCTGTATTTTATATCTTTAATTATAGCAGTTTATTAGACTCAGTAATACTTGTTGACTTATACAAAAATCGGCTGACTTTTTATAGTCTCTTAATCGACTTATTTATGCTTGCTGACAATGTTTATATTTAAAAATGTTTATCTGTACACAATTTACAGATTTTAGTTCCATGAAATATCGTACTGTCAATTATTCTAATATGTAACATTAATAAATAAAAGGTATCTTATACTTTGCGCTACAATATTTTCTTTCTTCTGGCTTGTCCCTCACTTCTTGGTGGCTAGATAGCGCCCTTTGGACACTGCTGAGAAAGTATCCGTCTTTGCTTCATGGCCCTTGTTGAGTATCGATATGTCTGCCCCATCTCTACTTGAGCGAGTATTCGCCCAGAAGTTTTGCTTCGGACCAGGTCATAGTGCTTCGTTTTCGTTCCTGTCCCCTATCAAATTGTCGTCGACGACATCGACGCCGAACTTTCTGACCACTGATAAAAATTGCTGTGATTGCAATTTCTTTCTCCGATGACGGTGGAGTTTGTTGCGTTGTGTATCGCCTAAATCGAATAAATTATATTACAATATCTTTCATTGATATAATGACGAAGATTTGTGTTTGTTTTTTGCACCTTTTGGTCGGTTTCTGTTCCTACCGAATGTAGTTTTTGCAATGTGACCAGGGATTTGCCTATGAAGTTTGAATCTTGGCAGGTGCTTTGAAGCGAAAAGGTAAGTGTTGTATTTCCTATAATCATTATCTTTGCCCTCTTTGAAAATAAGAATAAATGCTAGAGCATATAAAAGCTCTAATCCAAGGGTGTTCGATGCATGAGTTTGAATTTCTTGGAAACATTTCGCGTGACTGAGTTTGAGGTTAGAAAAGGCGTGGTCAGGGCAAATGACCTTTTTCGCCATGTACTTCATGTGGGGCTTGAATATTGACAAGATAAATTTATCAATGTTATATATTCCTGCTGTTTATTAGATATCTACTTTGGTATCTATTGCTACGTATATTTTAGTCTTTTACAATTTCCTCCATCTTCTAGGCATTTGAATATGAACGACGTGAAAGTCTCTGTGACTTGGGTAGTTTCTTCGTAAGCTGTCTTGTCTGGGAACGATTTCCATGTTGCTCCTGCCGATAGTTCTACTTCCTAGATTGTAGCGAATGTAACAGAATCCTATGGATAGGTTTGGTAAGTTTTACTATTATACTATGTTATACATTAGTGTAGGTTACATAGGTTTACTATCTTATACATTAGTTTTGCCTTTTTATCTATCCCTTCTTTCCATAACTATATACATATTTACTGCGGATTGTTATGTAATGCAAATGATTGGTAGAACATCGAGAGTTCCTTACTTAGTAAGAGCAGAGGGGTGAGGTTAGCATTTTTTTACCTATTTGGCATTGTACTATATTTTAAGGAAACATTTTTTATAGAAATGTTATTTTATTCATTCCACTCTGTAGGTGACTTGTGTTACTGCAAATTTGATATGGAACAGAATTGTGTGAAGCTTAATTATTATTGGTCTTATTACTGTAATGTAATGTTTTACAGAAGTATGGTATAAGAACACTACGAGTCCTTGCGACCTGCTGGCTTCGATAAGTTTTGGTTAATTTCCATTGCTTAATATTAATTTTATTTTATTATTATTATTAATTTTTTGTCAGATATTAAGTGTCTCGCTGCTGCTGTTCAAATTACGTCCGACTGTATATACCTTCCACTATTTAGATATTGTTTGCAATTGTATTGCCCTTTGCTCATCCTTTTTTTTATTATTTTGCCTTAAGCATTTCTCTGTTAGGTCTGGTTTCTTGAAAAACTTGAATGCTTCGGGTGTATACCAGGATAGCGATTCCACTGTTTTCAGGGTACTCGAGGGATTGCTGATGCCTGTGCACATCTGCACCTTCTGAAATGATTGAACCAATCTCGCAAGGATCTGGTAACTTGGTAAATTGCTATATTTTTTACAACTTATTATTTTATTCTTTTTTCTGCTATATTTATATTGTTTCTCTATACACCCATATATATTTTTTTATTACTAATTTCTTTATTTTACATTCCTCTATTTTAGGTTTCCTTATTATTTACTTAATCTGTAGGCACTCTATTCTATCTCCCTTTATTTATAATTAATTCATTAGTTTTACTACTTTCCTATTCTTTACTTAAACTTTACTTTATTCTATCTATACTTAATTTATTAGCGTCACTACTTCCTTGTATGTGTATGCTTTATTTTTAAACTCATAATTATTATATATACATCTTTATATATTTCCTCAATTGTTTCAACTTCTTTATGCTTCTCCATAAAATTTCCTTATTAATACTCCAATTATTTCACCTTATTTATGATTTACATACACAACCTTTGCTTATGTATGCCTCTTATGTATGCCCTCATCTTCTCTATTTCTTCCACTTATGTATGCTTCTTCTATACTCCTTATAGACATTTCTTTCTTCTTCTTTATTCTCGGTTTACATAAACATTTCTTTCTTTTTTCAAATGAGCTTCTGCGGTACCAAAATTTATGCTGAACTTCCTTATCGTTAGTATAGCTATTTCAGTCCGTATGCTCCACTTTCCGATGCCTAAATTCTTTGCTTATCATTAAGATAATCTTTCGTTGTAGTTTTATTTAGGCCGGAGAACACTTTACTTTATAATACTTCCTCGTATACACATATATTCCTCCTGTATATACTCTCAATACACAATTTTAATGGCACCTCAGTTTTTTCTGCTTTTCTCGATATCGATAATAATGCAACTGATCCATTTACTTGTGCTCTACTATATATATCTTCACATTTGCTTCACCTATTTATTTTGCATACATAGTTTACTAATAAATCTTCTCACTACTATTCACTTAACACGACTTATTGTAGCTTCTTTTTTCTTCATAACTCCTATATGCTAAGCTATGTGCATAGTTGTCTATTTATATATAGTTCCTTAACCCCCTAATTGTTTTTATCTATATATTTGTCTTAATAACACTATATACAACTTTTATTTACATTGAGACCTTAATCCCACCTCCCATTTTTGTTTTTGCTTGTTTCTTCTTTAGTTTCTTATTTTACTTGCATACTTGTTCCATATATAATTTTATTTTCCTTATCCTTGTCATCCTCACTAATTTCTCCTGCTTCTTGCTCCATTTTTTCCTTCTCCTATACAAATCTTGCATTGCTCCATTTTAATTTAACAATCAGTTGTATTTAATTTATTATCTTTTTCCTTGCAGATACGGACCTGGCCTGGCCATACCATGCGGTTCTATTCTTGACCTTTCCCAACTAGTGGCGGCATTTGACTGTACTTCGGCGACCATCCGTAGATGTCTGTCTGTCTGTGGTGATGCTGGCCGCCGGTAGATGGCGATACATGGATTCAATAAACTTGTTGCTTTTGGCGTCCGCTGGCAGATGGCGACTTATATTTCTATATAATTAACTGTATAAATTATATGACGCCCGCATGATTTAAATCTGCCTTATATTGTAAATAAAAATTTTTGAGCTTCATTAGTTTTATTTGCCCAACAACACTGCGCGAAAGATTACAGGCGCGCGATTTGAATTTTTCATTTATAATTTATTTGTTTTTCTTGACCTATCATTTTTCTAACGTAAATTACGGCACACCTCTACCGCGTGGTTCTAATATCAATGACGTCGTCTATTGTGAAACGACTTAACAATAAAATGTTCACGATGTCTCCTATTGTCAAAAATGTAATAGAGATGGCGACTGTACACTAGGTCGCGCATGATTTGAGAGCGATAGGTACTGTTTATAAAGTTTTTGTTTATTTGTTATATAATTTATAGTTTTTCTTAAGGGTTGGGTTTTATTTAAGAGCACTAAGAGATTTCACTAAACTTTTTAACTGACTATTTAAACACTTGTCTTTCTCAACACTCTGACAAACTTCTTGTCAAGACTTTACTATGGAGGTTGTGCAACCCCTGGTCCTAGCAGTCGTCAAGTGACTAACCGGTACCAGGTTTGGAAGGAAAGGAATGGAACCTAAAGCAGTCGTATGGCTAACTTTAGGATCGGATAGAACCCAGAAGGCAGTCGTCAAGTGACTAACCTTGGGAGCTGGAGGTGAGACTAAAGTCTGCCGAACTGTTGGTTCGGTAGCGTATTTATATAAAACAAAGTGATGATCATTGCATGCATAAAGCTCAAAGTCGCTCCCGTTGATCGCTCGCGTTGTTTATAGTTTGCCTTTAAAGTTTATATAACAATCTCCAAGTTCAAGTTCAAACTTGCGACAGGGTGATATTTGTTTAGTAGCTTATGCATCTTAGTAGATTACAATATATTATGTTATTTTTGTTTTTCATTTCATCTCAGTTTTTTTCAAAATTCTACTATTCATAAACATGTTAATACCCACTATAAGAAGAAAATGGGATATTCAATTAATGATTTGAAATGTATAATTTATTCCAGATCATTATATCATATAACCATACCAAACGCTTGTGTATATTGTAATGTTACTAATGGAGTTTTTGATATTGATGCGAACACTCATATTCCTATAGTACGGTATCAGATAAGCTTATTTTAATCGTTTTCTTGTATTTACTATAAAAAATAAAAAACAAAAATAAAATATCGAAAAATAATTTCAATATTTTTTATTTGTCCATTAAAGACAAACTAACTCACAAAATTGAGTGTGAACGATCATATTTCTATATTAACATATTAGAGAAAGCTATATGATTTTTTTTGCCTTAACTATAAAAAACTAAGAAATGTGTGATTTGCACAAGATCGGTATTACAAATATTTTTTATTTATCCATTAAAGACAACTTAACTTAAAAATGTGATATTTTTATATTAATATTTTTAATAAAGCTATTTGAAACTTTTTTGCATTAACTATAAAAATTAACTACTAGTAAATATTTTATTTACTGTTTACGATATGCATATTTGGTATAATACTTCAAATATATATATAAAATTCGATTATCTCATATTTATTGCTGATAAAAGGTTAACAAAGACGCATGTCTGGCTCAAGTGGCTGAATACCTACTATTGTTTGTTTAGTTATGTACTCATTTAATAAAATGGTAATATGAGTATGTCATATACTGTTTATTATATGCATATTTGGTATAGTAATTGAAATAAATACAAATTTTCATTATCTCATATTGATGAATGATAAAAGATTAACATGAATTTTAAATTATTTATCAACGAAAAATGGCTATTTGATTTTCTTGCTTATGTACTAATTTAATAATTAAGTAATGGGTTTTTAATAAAACGTTGTTAAATAGATTACTTGAAAATTTGAAACAATTTATTAGCTAAAATTTGACCTTTTGTGTACTTTAAGCAATTAGTTTTCTAATAGAATGTTGTTTAAAAAGAAGATTACTTGAAAGTTTTGAATAAAATAATGTATTAACTTAAACTTTACCATATTATGTACTTACTTATGCACTAATTTAATTAAATATTAATCCTAAGATCGTCTTTACTTGGCACTAATTGTTTTGGGAGCACTAAATGTTTTGAGGGACACCAAATGTTTGTGGGGCACTGTCTGGGATGTCTATAGTTCGGGGGTGGTTGTTGATAAAAGAGCATCCTGAACAGGTCGCCGCAGCTGCCACCGAACTGTCGCAGCATCAAAGTCCACATCGGAGGACTCATTAAAAAACAATCACCGCCTAACATTGTTCATAACACGAGGTTGTGTGTAGATTCTGAGTCATCCCATTATAAACGGGCCACCTTGTGTACTCCGTAATATACGCCGATTTACTCTATTCCTTTACTTACTGTGTATTCGACCTTTTCTTCACCTTCTGTTCATTATCTGTAACCGGGTTCGCAGTACCAGTGTGTTGACACCCTATTTCGTCGTAAAATAATTTACCTATACACTTGGGCAACCACCTATATTTCTCCACCTAGTTGAACCAACTTCATGCCTCTTACCAATACTTAACTCTATTCTCAGGTATATTAAATATAATTAAATGAATATAAAAGGCCTTTTACACGATCGTATCAATTCTCAGTTCAGTTTCAGTCAAAAATAGGTCTGTCCATCCCGTCAGTCCTCTATCTCCGCTTGTGTTTCCTTTCAGTTTTTATCTTTTTACACGTAGGAAAAACGGGACAGTTCGACTGAGACTGAAACTGAACTGGAACTGATATGACCGTGTAAAAGGCCTTTAAGCCACATCAGTTTCGTTTTAAAATCAATAAAACAATATTTGTAATTGCGAATCTTTTAAGGGAGCACACAATTGAAAGGGAGCATTTTAATAGTGGCTAAATTTATTCACTTATTTTTTAATATGACCTCGTATTTACAGCGCCCGACAATCACATTGCGCATTAAATGAAAATGGCACTGGTATTATTATTTAGACACTGTGAATTTTTCCCAGTGTATCAACTTTCCTAGAATATTATATTTTACTAGCCAGTCAAACAATTATGGATTAATAAAATAAAGTCAATTAGCAATGATCTTTTCTGCAGTGAATTAACTAAATAAAATACGGAGTATGCTAGCACTAATTATTTTAATGGGATACTCATTTAATTATCGAATACATACAGCAATAAATGTTTCCCGATATACAGGCACTCTACGCCTCATTATTTAAAATTAAACTTACTATCTAACGCTAGCACTGAATTGTTTTACTGAAATACTCATGAAATTCTTGCAGACAGACAACGTGAAATGTTTTCAAATATACAAGCACTCTACATATTATGACTTAAAGCTGAACTTACTGTCTTACTTGAGCACTGAATTGTTTTACTGAAATACTCATGAAATTCTTGCAGACAGACAACGATAAATGTTTTCAAATATACAAGCAATCTACACATTATGATTTAAAACTAAACTTACTGTCTAACGCTTAATGTTAACCCGTAACCTGCCATCGTAGGCGCCTTGCTCCTGTTTGACCATCTTCTCCCTCGACGGATGACGAATTTTTAACCAAGTTTCTTTACTGTTCTTTTCGAACCGACGACATGAATTTAGTTAATTACTTAGTTATTTTCACTAGCCTCTAAACTGTGAGACAATAAATTCAGTTTGGTCACAACTAAGACCATACTACCGACTAAAAAATTAAGATTTAAATTTTTAGAATGTTTCTAACTATTTTCCGGCAGCACAACCCACTGCAAGTGATATTTCTTATAAAAATTTGTATTCGGTCGTTACGACCCACGGCAATTTTCTCCGATAATTTAACGCTTTTATAGCAGCTTTTTGACGCATTTGCCCCCAAAAAAAATCCGGAATCTGTGCACCTGCACGAAGTTCACTTGTGAGGTTACGCAATTGCCCCCGATTTCCGACGAAAACACATTTCGAGTTGTAACTGGTTTTACCTTCCCTTCTCCCAAAGATTTCGAAATTTTTCCATGCCGAGCTTTGGCTTTTTTGGTTCACACGTGTTCAAAGTCCAAACAATATTCGAACCTTATAAAGTCATGTCTTATTTCTTTCATTTTAATTCGCTGGACTGGAAATTAGAACAGCCCCTGACCAATGATGTTCCTTTTAGAACAAAGTTTGGGGAACCTGCGTAAGAATTGTTTGACCGCAGTTGATCTTTTTTCTAGTTCATTTTGTGTCGCGTTCTCCTGCAGTCGCAAACAAAAGTATAAGTCAACTCCGATTTAAATTGGTTCTCGAATCTTGTGAAGTTATACACCATGCCGTTTATTGAAATATATTCCAATGGTAAGTGATTATTATTTTTAATTGAACGGCGTTAGGTGCTTTTGTTGTCCACTTCTATTAGGTAAAATGATTAACCCTTTTTTTTCGCGCTTCTGGCATTACTTCGTGAAAGTTAAACTTCAATTCGTTTTTAATTCTTGTTAATAAAATAAACTTATTATTTTATTTGAACGTTTTCTCCCTGGTTTTTGTTGTGTTTTGTAATTTTTGAGCAATTAAAATTAAATAAAATTTTTTGTTTTATTTATATTTTTTAACAAATCGTTGGAACATTTCTTAAAATAAATCAGGTGCTGGCCCAGACCGCCACAACTCAAAAAAGTATGTCAACCAACAAATTTTATATAAATTGTAATATTATTAAAAGAATGTTGGTCGGCTTAAATATAGGTAGAGGTAGCAATTATTAGTGAGGTAGCGTCTCAGTTGCCACACCTGGCGAGTCGCCGCTGTTTGGATTCGTATATGGAAAATAATAAGATAATCAAACGCCAATTGAAAAGGCATCAAATTATTTTCCAGAAGGGCTCCGAATTTGTAGACCAGCGACCCAATCCGATATAACTTTATTCTGTAATATGTTTCAATTTCAGGTTCGAAAAACTTGTAAAATTGGCTGGTAAAACACTTGGACGTACGATATATACCTTCATAAGTCAATTGGAGGTAGGACAAACTAAGGACGATGAACCAACACAAGGTGGAAGGAAAAAAACGGAAGGAGCTGTAATGAAGAGTAAAGTTTTAAGGGAAACAAAAACTATTCCTAAGGTTATCTACGAAATGGAACAGTTTAGTAAATATATCACTCAACTTAGTAAGAAAACTAAATACGATTTGTCGAAATATGTTGGTCAAGGCAGTTCTAGAGATTTCAAAATTGACATGAAGAATCTTCCGAATTGCTTAAAACGAGGTAAATAATAATTTTGTTATTTATTATTAGCTAACTTTGTTTCACGTATTGATGATTTCAATAATTGATGTGGTTGATTAGAGGACATACTGAGTATGAAATCACTAGTTTACCTATAAAGTAATTTATCTGTCGTTATTTAATTGTCACCATGTGTATATTATAATATTAGTTACAAATTATTTATAACTAAATTGTTTATCAACAACAGATCTGGGAAAAATACTCCAATTAGTATTTAAGTACAAATACAACAGTATAATAGTGTCTTGAAAATGAAAGTTTTACAGTTTGTCGCTCTAAAGATGAAGGAAACAAGAAATGTCAATAAATAATACAGCCCGAGTACGTAAACACTCTTTACTCAACTGAAGAACAATATGATAACATCAAAACGATTGTAATACATAAATAGGAATAAAAACGTTAATTAAACATAAATTGCCGGACCGCTAACAACCTATATATTGGCTCGACTTCTCGATTACACTGACAGTGACACTGTCTGTCAAGATATTAGGGTTGGTTTATATCTGAGGTTTGATTAGTTTCGCATTTTTCAACATCCTCCCCGGCGGCAGTGATTTCCAGCGGATACAACAACTGAATGGGTCGTCTAAGGAGGGTTCTATTCGGAAGCCTCACCTCGCACGCTCGAACTTTGCTGTCTCTTCCTTGGAAGACCTGCGTTATTTTGGCCATTTTCCATGACAAGCGAGGTCTATTTTGGTCATGTAAGAGTACGATATCGCCAACCTTGAAACAAGTTGATTTGACATTTACGTTCGTATGAGCTGCAGATCTTAGTTGTTGTAGATAATCCGTAGTCCGCCTCTTCCAAAATTTTTGTACTAGTTCGTTCCTTAATTTCCATTGCTTTAACACGTCATTTCTTTTGATATCCGGGTCGTTGATGTTGATAGAAAATCCACAGCTCCTCGAGCCCAGTAAGAAATGTGCTGGAGTTAATACTAACAAAATATCGTCATGAATGTAGGTTAGTGGTCTTGCATTAATTGTAGCTTCTATTTCAGTTAACGTAGTTTGAAGTTCATCGTAATCAATACTTTTCTTGCCCAAAGTTAACTTTAGAGCATCTTTGATGGTTTTAACGAGCCTTTCCCAAAAACCTCCCCACCATGAAGCTCGTTCAACGATGAAACGCCATTCGATGTGGTTTTTAGTGGCCTCCTCTTGTACTTCTTGCTCACACGAAATTTGTGAAAGTTGGATTAATTCCATTGATGCTCTTTTGAAAGTCTTTGCGTTGTCCGAATACATGATTTCTGGTACTCCCCTCCTCGAAATAAATCGGCGCAACGCCCTGATGCAGCTTTCTGTCGTTAAATTTGGAACAAGTTCTAGATGTATGGCCCTCACGACTGCGCATGTTAGTAACATTATGTACACTTTTGTTTTGCAAACTTCTGAACTCACAAAAAGTGGTCCTGCAAAGTCTACTCCGGTTACTTGGAATGGAGCAACCGTGTTCAAGTGGTCTCTCCTGATGGATGGTCTGCTGGCGGTCCTCTCGCTGTCGGATGTGGAGGTGCAGGCATATGCGGATGATCTAGTAATACTGATAAGAAGCAACTTGCAAAGAACTATTTCAGAAGATCTGCAAGAGGTGCTGACCGTGGTCTATGACTGGTGTGAAAGGGAGCAACTATCTGTGAACCCACACAAAACAGTTATAGTACCATTCACAAGGAAGAAAAGGCTGGAAGACCTAAGACCACCTTCACTCAAAGGAGAAACTATCCCATTTGCGAATACAGTTAAGTATCTGGGAATTACCTTAGATAAAACACTTAACTGGAATGCGCATCTGGATAAAATTGCCGCAAAGGCGAAACTGTCATTATGGACCTGCAGACGCATTTGCGGCAAAACATGGGGCATACATCCCAAACAAATGCACTGGCTCTATATCGCGGTCATAAGACCAATGATAACATATGGGGCAGTAGCTTGGTACTCTAAGAGCTTACAGAGCTCCGCGAGAATCAAATTATCTACCTTACAAAGACAAGCGTGTCTGGCAATTAGTGCCGCTTTCGGCAGTACACCCACGGCAGCGCTTGAGTGTCTTCTAAATCGGCCACCTCTTCAAATAGTACTGGAGAAGGAGGCTAGATGGGCGACGTATAGATTGACACAGGCGGTGATCAACAATCCGCAGGCGATCATCATGGTGCCCAACAGGCTGGAAAATGCCAATGAGCAGGACAGTGTGTTGGGTCTACCATCAGATGTTATGCCTACCAAAACCACCTATTACCATGCCTATGACGTCCTCCTACCAGAGAGGAACGAATGGGCGAAGGACTCTGAAAATCTGAGAAGAACAGAGAATAGTTGGTTCACTGACGGCTCCAAGACCAATGATGGTACGGGAGCCTCTGCATGGAATAAAAATGGTAAGGTTGAGCTTAAATGTTCCCTAGGCAAACATGCAACCATTTTTCAGGCTGAAGTTAAGGCCATTGATATGACTGCACAGTGGCTCATCGATAGAAACTGGAAAGGCAAGTCAATCAAAATTTTCTCGGACAGTCAAGCAGCTCTAAAAGCTCTTGATTCTAGCCGTTGTTCATCCAAGACGGTATGGAACTGCCAGGAACTACGCACCAAACTAGGGAGAGAGAACAAACTTACATTGATATGGATACCTGAACATACAGGATATGAAGGAAACGAAAAAGCTGATGCTCTTGCGAAACAGGCGGCCGCAACGGCCTTCATAGGACCAGAACCAGTACTGGGAATAGCTTATAACACAGCTAAAGAAGCCCTCTCCAGGTGGACACAAAATCAATTTGTAGATAATTGGAGAGAGTTACCAGGCCTAACTCATTCAAAGTTGGCGGTGAATCTGCCATCAGGAATGAGAACCGGACAGCTTCTTCAACTTGGCCGGCAGCAGGTACAGGCTGTAGTTGGCATATACACTGGCCACTGTCGGCTAAGAAGCCACATGAACAAGATAGGGCTCTCCGAAGAAACGGAATGCCGCTTGTGCTTGGAGGACGAAGAAACAATGGAGCATGTTATATGCCACTGTCCAGCAATGGAAAGAACCAGACAAACAGTCTTTGGAAATACTCAAATCACACTTGCAGATTTGAAAACTATCCACCCCAGAAAGCTGTTCGATTTCTTGAAAAGGATCGAGCCTCTGGCATAGTTTAAACACAGATGTGAGCCACAATAGACCAAGGGTCGCAGTGGAGGGTCCTATTTGGACCCACTCACGTGTACAAATACAAAAAACCGTGTTCAATCTGCTCTTCGATAATGGGGCAAAATGTTCATTAGCATGTTTTACTCTCAATTTTCTACATTTTAGATAAGAATGTAGTACAGGTTTGACGCGCTGTCTAGCCTGTATGATCCAATATTTTTTTCTCAGATCGGTTAATGTAGCGTTAACGCCTCCATGCTTCATTTTGATATGGGAATTCCAAATTAATTTATCAGTCATCTCAGATTTTTTAGGTAGGATGATTGGATGTTTTGTATCGTATGACAATAATGATTCTTGAAGTCGACCGCCTAGACGTAAGATTCCCAACTCATCCAAAAATGGGTTTAAAGTTAAAATTTTGGAAGTCGTTTTAAGTTTTTTATCCATCTTCAGTGATGTCACTTCATCCTTGAAATTTTTCTGCTGAGTCAGGTTTTATCCAATAATTTTCACTCCTTTGCAATTCTTTAACGGTCACGTTCCTACTTTTTTTGTCTTGTTTTTGGATTTTTCAAATGGTCGATAAATCTAATTACATAAGACGTTATTCTTAGAATTTTCTCAAGGCTACTATAATTTTCCATCGGAAAAATATCTTCTTGATACTTGTCGTGAACGTCAATTTGTACAAAGTAAACTGCCACTTCGTCCAAAGTTATTTCACTATTGTCTTTGTTAGGCCATTCGTTTTCTCCTTTCGTCAACCATTCGGGTCCAAACTGCCATAGTTCAGATGTAACAAGGACCTTCGCTTTGATACCTCTCGTTAGTAAATCGGCTGGGTTCTCTAGTCCTGGACAGTGCCTCCATTCTCCGACAGTCAAGTTTTGAATTTCAGACACCCGGTGAGCAATATATGGTTTCCATCTGTTAGCTCTTCCATTTATCCAGTGCAGTGTGATCTTCGAATCTGTCCACAAAACGCAGGCCGAAATCTCGAAGTTTAGATTCGTTAGTATGAACTTTTGTAACCTTGCTGCGCAAAGTGCCCCTGTAAGTTCTAACCTAGGTAATGTTAGAGCTTTATCTCCCTTTTCGGTGATTGGCGCCACTCGATTTTTGGCTATTAAAATATGGGATGTCACATCATAGTTTTCATTAATTGACCTCAAATATGCAACTGCTCCATATGCATAAGGGCTGGCATCCGAAAATACGTGAAGTTCTGTACGATGCTTGGAGGACTGAACCACACATCTTGGCAAAACAAAGTTTGATATTTCCGGTAACTCATTAGTCCACTTTGTCCATTCATCTACTAGATCATCTGGCAAAGTGGTATCCCAGTCATGCTTATTTCTCCAAATTTCTTGTAATAAGATTTTTGCTCTAACAATAAACGGTGACGCAAAGCCTAATGGATCGTAAACTCTGGATAGTGTTTGCAAGACTTTGCGTTTCGTAACAACAGGATGTTGTTTTAGGAAAGTGTTCAAAACCGTTCTAATATCTAGGTCTAATTCATCTGTTCCGGTGAACCATATGAGACCAAGGACCTTCTTTATTTTGTTAATTGACTGGTCTTCAAGGATCTCCTTCAGTCCGACCTCGTTTGTAGCCCATTTTCGCAAGTTCATGTTGGCTTTCGATAAAATGCGTTTTCCCTTGTCATATATTTGATAAGCCAAATCCATATCAGCCACTGAAATTATCAAGTCGTCAACGTAAAATGATTTTAGTAAAAGGTCAGCAACTTCATTGAATTCTTCAGGCTGATGTGTTAAATGTTTTCTTAAAGTTACTGCTAATAAAAATGGACTACATGTAACACCAAATGTTACACGCTTCATACGATATTCAGCGATATCTGGTAGTTTCCCTACGTCTTCTCTCGGTTCTGCGTACCACAAAAATCGGTGGGAATCTCGATCTTTTTTGCTAAGCTCAATCTGGAGAAACGCCTTTTCAATATCAGCAATAAGTCCGATTTTACCAATCCTAAAATTGATCAAAATTTTTAGGAGCAAAGGTACTAAGTTTTCACCAGGAGAAAGTAAGTCATTTAATGAATAAAATCCTGGCAGATGTGCAGAAGCATCGAACACACAACGAACCCTAGTTGTGTCTTTATCCTCCCTATATACCGGCCTGTGCGGCATATAATAGGCCTTACTATTGTCAGTAGATTTAGATATTAGTTCAGCGCAATCATGCTTTAAATATTCTCTCATTGCACAGTCATATTCATGTAGTTTATCGTTTCGAATAAGTTTTTTCGTTAGTGATTTAATTCTATATAAAGCAGTGTCGTAATTTGAGTTAAGTTGAAAACCTTCGTTAATCCAGGGTAGAGCTACTGTATATCTATCCCTTACAAATGATACGTTTTCACTTATAAAACGATCAGTATTAAGTTTCGACTGATTTTCCGGTTGCTTGATGCCAATGGTTTCTAGATCCCAAAAGTTTTTGATACCCAATTCTTGAATATCATTGTCTTGTGCCTGTACAAATAAAGCGTTCACCATGTTGGCTGCAAAGGCATCTTCATTGCTTCCTCCGTGAATAGTCGAGCCAAGTTTTGTACGGATCGCCGTTAAGGTATCTGAAAGCTTCTTTACTTCTTCTTCTTCAACAATTTTCCAATATTCGTCAGCACCTATTAGTATCGAAATTCCGGGCAAAACCTCAAAGTTAGGAGGGCAAATATCCGCAAGTTGATTACGTTGACTAAACCTTTGAATTTTCGGATCATTTCCGGAAGGGGGAACCAACGAGTCGAAACATATTTCTGGTACCTCCACAGCGTTAATTTTAATTGGTGTATTATCTTTATTCACACCTTGCAGTGTCAATGACACACGCTTGCACAAACGCCCTGGAGCCTTTCCACTTTTTCCGAATGTCATAATCGCGATTTTGTGAGTTCCTATAACGGGCAAATTTAACTGTCTGGACACGCATTCTTTGATAAAAGTTAATTGGCTTCCACCATCTAGCACTAGCCGTATAAAGGGCTGATTACCCGCTCCATTCTCCGTTAAAATACGCGCGCATGCGGTTTGTAAGTAGATATTGGCCAATTTTCCGTTAGCGAACAAGTTTGTTGATTCCGATTGACCGTTATTTTGTTTATCGTTTCGTAATTTTACGTAATCTGGATCACACATAGAGGTTGCATGCTTGCCTTTACACGTTAAACAGGATATTTTAGTATGATAAGCTCGGGGATTATGGTTAGCTTTAGTGCATCTAAAACACCGACCACCTTCCTTTAAAATGTCTTTCTTCTTTTGTAATATCATTAGCGTATTGCAATTTGTCGAAGAATGTTCGTTAGATTTGCAAAATAAGCACCTTTCATTCGCCGCTGTAAATAAACCCGCTGCTGTATAAAAACTGTCTTTATCGGACTTGCTTTTCCATTGAAACTTTGTCTTATCGCGTTTGTATTCCGAATTTTCGATTGATTTTTCTCCTGATAAAATCCGCGCTTGTTCGACAGAGTCAACTTCTAATTTAATATACGATAAAAGTTTGTCAACTCGACGTTCGTATGACGCGGCAGAACGAACCGAGACTCCAGAGACATTTGATTGTTTATCAGGTTCTTGAGCGTTATCATTATCATCAGTGGCCTGTTGTTTGGGAGGAATTTGCAATGATTTCGTAATTTTTGCTACGGTGTTATACAATTTCCTTAGCGATAAAATATCTGACTTGTTTTTTATTGGAGTTATTAGATTAAAAATAAAATGTCCAGTGGCGTCCCGGGGGGCATC
>JAEQML010058268.1:0-30521 GCA_016904865.1 Pissodes strobi | reverse complement strand
GTAATTCATCATCATTTTTTACATTTGCGATTTCGTCTTCGATGACCAAGATATTTCTTCCTTTCAGATTCCTGCCTACTTACGGTCTGGGTACCAGTTTCTGCTGTTTGCTTAAACTTCGTAGTGTCCAGCATTTTTCCCATTTTTTCCATCCTTTCTAGAATTTCCTCGATAAAATTCATGGCAGCACCCATTTTCTTGCCGAGTCTCTCTATCTTACTTGCCGAGTTTTTGATCTCCTTTTTGGTGTTTGGTACCTGAATTAGGGTCGCCTGGAGATTTTTAATCTCAGTATTGCAGGCTAAAATCGTGTCCTTAAGCAGCTTGTGCTCCTTTTCCATCCTTTGAAGAAATTCCCACATATTTGGCATTTCTGCATTTTACTCTGTTGGGGAGTCAAATCTCTTCCTCTTTGTTTCCCTGTCACAGTTAACATTCAGATTACCTACCTCAGTATGACTGACAGTGCTTCCTTCATGCGGACAAGATGTATTTATGTCTCCTATGGAGAAGCTCCTTGATCTCCCCGACGGTGACGGCGGCGTTCTTGACACCCTCGGGTTCATTTTGAAATGGTTACCTGTATCGCAGTAGTCGATGAACTCCCCCTGGCCTGGTCTACACCAGTTAGGGAGCAGTGGTAGCACTCCAGTCCGGCCCGCTTGACCACCATTCTGGGCGTGTACTGGGGTTTCCGAATTCCCCTGCACCGTAATCAAAACACTATCTATAATGCGGAGTAGGTTGAAGACTGTCTTCAGTGTCAAGTCGACTTAAACATTAAGTTTTCCTCTGGTTTTGAACAATGTTGTTTCAACTGGTGGAATACATATAAAACAAAATGTACTTATATTTGGAACCCAAATTAAAAATTGGCGGGGATAATTACACTTGCGAGATCTAAAGAAGGTTAGGCCTGACTTGGGTCGCTTTCGGCAAACTGAGAAACGTGCTAAGATCCACATTTCTATGAGTCTCAAAACTAACGTGTACAATCAGTGGGCATCCTACCAGTACTTACCCTAGCAAATTGCGGAAAGGTCATTGCTGGGTTTGATCCTTTCGGATAGAATATCAAACGACGTCATAAGGCAAAGAACAGATGTGATAACGCGACTAAAATAAAATTAGACTGGCCATGTCGCGAGAATGGTTGATAATAGATAGACAAAACTGATCCTGAAGTGGAGACCGATTAGAGGCAGACCCCCTACAAGATAGACCGATGATTTGAAACGAATAGTCGGAAATGTGATGCAGAGAGCTGAAGATCGGAAGGAACTAAGGAAGGCCTATGTTCAGCAGGCTAAATGATGGTGATGAATCACACTTGATACGTGGTGCAATAAAATATTGAATTCAATCTGATATTAGCTTTAATTTTGGATGAAATACTTCGGTGTAATCGGCTACTACCTCCTAAATGGCTTGCAGTTTCCTTAGTACAGATAAATCTCCCTTGAGCTGATAATACTGAATAAGCGTTAAAGGGTTAAGAGAGGTTAAGGCGACATGCGCTGGAATTTTAAATCTAGTGGTACATTTTGTACAAGTGTAAATTTTCTTGATAAATCTCCTATATAATGTCAAGCAAAATGATGCTCTATCCCAATAGCGGTTATGGTGATTTACCTCTAACTCTAACTTAAGTTATCAAGTGCAAACATTAGACCTTTCTTTCAGATTAGGTCATTGCTATCGCATTTAAATTTATTCGGTTGGAGCTAGGTTAGTATTGACTGACATATTCGTTCCGCAACATATCTTTTCAAAAATTGCAGCTGCAAGTCTCTAAAAATTGCAGTATTGAATTGCATTATTTGCAAAGTCGACTGTTTCGTTACAAATGTTTATTTTGCGTTCAGTCTGACAGCGTGTTTCGATAACACGCATGCAAATGCAACGGGATACTTAAATGCAAAACGTTTGGTTTGGAAATATTCGGGTCACTCATTAACAAAATGTATATAATTTGGGTTAAACAAGTTATTTTGAAGAAATGAGAAATTAATCTTATGAAATCGTCGATTCTGTTCGACTGTTACTCAGATCCGCTCTGCTCGCTTGGAAGATAGAATTATCAAATTGTCGTCTTTTGAAAACAATAACCCATATTTTTTGCATGCCTTTCGACAATCGTACTTCATCTAAACGAGAAAATTCACTTAATTTCAGACGGGTTAAGAGGGATTTACCAGAGGGGTTAACCTCTACTGGAACCATTTTCTTGTTATGGGGTCTCTTGGGATGACATTTCTGATATTTTCGATCTTGGAGCTAGGAGGTTTCCTATGAACTTCCGAACAGTTCTCACAGTCGAAAGCATGACATCTTTTTAAATGGACTTGTAAAGGTTTTTAGTCAGCCGTAACTGCTCGATATATTTTTTGCAGACTTTTCGGCATTAATGGCACTGTTTTAACATTATTAACTGCCATTGCCTCTGACTTCCAACTCTCGGTACTTGGAAATCTTCTGAACGTTCATTTCGAGCAGGTTTTGGATATTGTGTACTGACACTTCTATAAAAGTTGCAATATTGGAAGATTTGTTTACGATGGTGATATCTGGTCTAGTATGCATCACTGGTCAGTTAAGATTGTACCATCTTAGTAGAGTCGGAAGTCTCAGTTTTCTGGAACATTTTAAGGTTTATATTTGTAATAAGGATAATAGGTCCCGAAATACTGACTAGGTTCTGATAACTGATCTTGACAACATTATCATGGTTATCCTCATATTCCTTTGCTGATGATCCTGCAGCAACGTGTTGTATGGAATCCGTTATTTTGAATCCATATTTGCACTCTCTATTTCAGGGTCGTTGGTGTGCAACATGTTTTCTTCTTGAAGTCAAAAGTAAAAATTTTTAATTAAAAGGAAACCTAGCCCCGGAGAATCGTGTTACAAATGCCCGGCCCCGTTAGTGGGGTCGTTAGAGCGCCACCAGTTCTGTCCAACTAAACTGAAAAAGCTCCGCTGGTGTTGTGCAGGGTGGCTAGGCTGGCTTATTAAATCAACTAAGTCAACCTTAACTTAACAAGAAAACACAATCTAAAATTTAATAATATATTGTTCTATTTGCTACTAAGTTCTTTTTTTTCAAAACACAGCAGCAATTTATCTGGAGTAAAATGGCAAGTTAAAGACGAAAGAATGTCAAATGACTATTAAATTTAACTAATAAATTGGTACAATATGGTAATTGTACGGAGACCAATTCTGTTGTTAATACTCGGTACTGTATGCCTTACAACTATACGCACGAAACACTACGAACCGAAGTGATCACTTTGGTGTTAACTAAGCTACTTACATATAAGTATGCGTGCTCTAATAGCTGCACCCATTTTAAATGTAGCAATAATAATATGTAGCAATGAACACAATAATTAAATCAAATGACTCGATAAATTAATAATAAATAAAAGTAAAAAATAAATTTTTAAAAACAAGCTTTTATTTAAATGCACTAAAAAGAAGAAAATAAATTTTTAAGTAAATCAAACCCATTATTTTGTTACATTAAACATTTTTATATGATATAAAAGCTTGTCGCGAGATTTTCCTGTTTAAATTTCTCGCGACAAACTTTTATATCATATAAAAATGTTTAATGTAACAAAATAATGGGTTTGATTTAATTCAAAATTTGTTTTCTTCTCTTTAGTGTATTTAAATTTATTTTTTACTTTTATTTATTTTTTACTTTTTAGTAGGTATTATGGTATAGCAAAGTCACAAATTTAGTAAATTAATATTATATTTTTATTTATAAAACTTAGATTCGTAGTATATAATAAAAGCCATTTTAAATCAGCCATTTTGAATTTTCAATATCTGACAGAAAAAATTATATTCCTTGTCCCTAAAAACCCCCTAACACCAATTTTAAACCAAATCGGACAATCTTTAAGTGGTGCCTTCACCACTAACCTTTACAGGGAGGTGGAAAGTGTAAGCAACACCACTGTCTTCATAAGAATAAACAATGGCAACACCATAGTTTTATATTTTCATTTGAACTACAAACGTATCCCAAATTTGAAGCCAATTGGATATGTAGAAGTCAGCTAAAATTGATTTGCAACATTTAACCCAAAATCGGCCATGTTGAATCCGCCATTTTAGATTTTCAAAATCTGATAAAAAATTCAAATTCCTTGTCCTCAAAAACCCCCACATACCAATTTTAATCGAAATCGGACATACTTTAAGTAGTGCCTCCCTACCCTACCCTTGAAAGAGAGGGGGGAGTGTAAGCGAGACCATAGTTTTATATTTTCATTTGAACTACAAACGCATACCAAATTTGAAGTCAATTGGATATGTAGAAGTCAGCTAAAATTTACTTGCAACATTTAACCCAATATCGGCCATGTTGAATCCGCCATTTTGAATTTTCAAAATCTGATAGAAAATTCATATTCCTTGTCCCCAAAAACCCCCGTATACCAATTTTAAACGACAACTTTAAGTAGTGCCCCCTCCCCTACCCCCGAAAGGGGGGGAGGTGTAAACTTAACAACATTATAATATTGTATTGTCATCGGACCTATAAACGTGTACCAAATTTCAAGTCAATCGGACATTTAGAAGTAGTTCTAATTCAGCTTGCAAGATTTGATTACAGACAGATCCACAAGTGAAAGTAAATAAAAGCTTGTAAAAAGAATGAAATTAGAATAAAACTATTCAAAGCTTGGCTGTCAATGCTTGATTTATATTGTAAAGAGCGAAAATTCAGAGCGGTTATATTACTCGATAAATGAGTTAAAGGAATAAAATTATTGAAACTGTTTTAAAGCCCAACTGTCAATGCTTGATTGATATTAAAAAGAGAGAAAGAGCGATTAATAATAATAAACGAGTAAATAAACTTAAACTTCTGTACGATATCACTTAGATCCGTCGAACTCTGGTAAAGGTGCCGGGCACCTGTTGGTACTGCTAGGGCACTGGCCCTGAGAGTGAAACTAGCAATAAAAGGGGCCCGGAGACAGGACTTGTAGCCACGTAATCGAACTGGCAGCCCGCTAATAAAAGTGGTAGCCTGGTAGAACAAGTGGTAGCTTGGTACTTGAAGTTGTGGCCCTGTATTTAAAGTGGTGGCCCTGTATTTGAACCCTGACATATCTCGATACGCATTAGACAAAACCCCTTTACTTTAATAAAAAAAACTATAGCCCTCCCCCCTTGCATAAATATATTTTCTTAATAAAACAAATTCCCCCAAAAATTATCAATGAATTTTCAATGACCATCAGCAAATAAAAGAGATACTGAGGTACAGACAACTTGAATATAACAAAGATAGGTATGAGTCACCCCTAAAAGAAAATATAAACTTCCCCATATGATCAAACTCAAGTTACATTAAAATAAAAATTCAGATTTGATAAAATGGAGTAGATAAGATAACGCATGGGACGCAAAGCAAATGGTGGACGAGGCACAAAGAAAGATTAACACAGATAAAGCAATTAAATCGTTAATTTAGGCAAAAAAACTGTAGCAATAATTACCTCGTTAGTGTGTGAGAGTACGGGAGATTCGACGGTCTCGGTCTTATACGTATAACACGAACGTGGAAAGCCTCTAGGAATAAGGGAAAAAACCATTAGCGTCATGGCGTCGTCCGCGTGCTTCACAAGCAATAGGGAAAAAATAATTCCAGAGAAAATGCTTACCTAGTACAGTATTTAGATCCCGAAAAATCGGTCGTGTCAAAACACCAAGAGACACCACAATATATCCCCAAAGAATGGGTGGAATTAAATCACAAAACTAAATGGGGAGTCTCTGACTGTACTCAAACAGAAAGTTTCTCTTCTCGCCGAAGGGTCTAACTGGAAGAACTCTCTTTTCGTTTCCGTCAATTTGCCTTTCTCCTTCCCCAAGAATAAAGGACTATGTCAGATCAAGAAATAGTAATGGGCTGAAATATGTCAAGTGATTTCGATACAAGGAATAATTCTAAGATAATAAACGACTTAGTTCTCGTTTATTAGGATGGTAAACGACAGCGGAAGTCACAATAATGAGCCAAAATTAAATTTTTTAAGAAATCCTAGGAAATACTCCTACGAAAATGATAAACCTCTAAAAATCTAAATCGAGAGCGACATTCACGGGAGGATAGCCCATTCCTATTACTCGGAACGAAGAACCGAACATTACAAAAACTGCAGCCTGCCGTGTGAAGAGATAAATATATATAGTAGAGGTCCGGCAACCAAGGGGTTCCAAAAAGTAATGAAATATTCAAACCGACAATAAAATATGAATCGATGAGTCTAATGCAGCGTAAAGGCGGGTTTTATTAGCAGAATTCTTAAAAATATAAATCGGTAAATCAAGCCAAGCTATCCTAATAACAATGTGCTTCGCTTATCAACTAAAATAAATATAGTCACAACGTGTTATAAATGCTAATAGAAATATATCGTTAACCCATACTTAGAATAGAGTTAATTTACATTAAGAAATGCGGCAATTTTAAGCCTATTGTCAGAAAATCGAATCAATAAATTTAGAATTAATAAACCGATAAGTGCAAAATACAGCATCTTTTTATCCAAATGCGGCGTATAAATGAAATTCAAAAATATTTGACACTGGCAAAATTGGACTGTTACAAGTGGTGTAGTTTGTGTTGTTGTTGTTGTTGAAACCACCTGCTCTTGCATTGCCAAAAAAAGCCTTCCGTTCCTGAGGCAAACCTAGTTCGACGCACATCTGTAGACATGTTCCTGCGCAAGCTCACTCGAATACCTCCGATAAAGTTCCTTTTCTCCCTGCCTCTGCAACTTCCCTCGTCAAGTCCTGAGGCTCGGAACATTCGACTCATCAGCGACACATATAACAATAATAATATTTATTATTATTGTTGTTCCTTTGTTTTTTTTACGTTGAATGCATTACCTTTTACAAAATATTTCTAAAAGGTCAGGTGAAAATGTATTGGACCAAACCTTATTATATAACAAAAAACGTATGGGTTGTTGTCAAAATTGCCTATTGTTCAATGATTTACTCTCCTGTCTTCTAAACGAGCTGACATTTTTAAGTTCTACTTTGCAATGTTTCGTTCTTTCCTCATGGATCAACATTAGTTTTAATAATGACTGAGATATCTATAAAAGATATCGACAATATGACACTCTGTACATGCGAAAATATTTGGAAATAAAATCCAAGTATTGAAGTATATAAGTTGTTTTTGTTTCAGGGGTGGTCTCGCGGTTTTCGGTGTCTTGGCTGTCCTACTGATTACGAATACAGAGGCGATACAAGAATGAACATAATAGTTTTAAGTTTGAATTATATGTATATGTGTGTTACGAAATGTATATATAGTTTATAATTTTTGTCTTATTTATTTACATCTAGAAATGGCACGTTCTACAGCTATTTTCAGTCAGTGGTAACATGATATCTAATTATAACTATATTTAATATGCACTTAAAACTAGCAAATATGCCTCATTTACTTACCGTCAGAATGGTGGCAGCACCACCGTCCCCGACAGTAATTTTCGATCAGATCCAGGGACAAATGCCTAGATGCGGCAGCACTACTAGTTCATCTCGAGCCTTCCTATTTATATTCTATAAAAATATATAAAATAAATAATATAAAATACCTTATTGCGGGATAGAATACGCAGAACTATGTATGCAAAAAAAGTCAAAATATATAGCCTAAACACTCAGGATCAGCCAATTAATTTTAAGATTTCCATACATTTTAATAGGTTTATATGCATTTATAGTCTGCCAAAAATATCTTTAACGGCAATTGATAAGCATTTAAGCGTTTGCACAATATCAAATACCGTCATGGCAAGTGATGCATGCATGTATGTAATATTTTCAAATGGTCTTCGCTGAGTAAGAATTGTTGTGTAATTTTGTGTTTTGACGATATGGTTTTAGATTTAGTGTAAATTTATAAGAAAAAAAGCCACTCTCGATGAACATGCTTGTTATATATCGAAACGAAAATAACATTAGAACTCGTCGCCATCCTTATAGTTTTGAGCGCAATTGTATTTATTAGCGCGAAACCCTCGTAGGTTCTGCCCGGATTCCGCGTCCTTCCGACGAGACCTCTTGGTGAAGCAGTTAGGTGTAAAATTTGTATCGCTAAACAAACATCAATTTTGGACGGGTTGAATTTGGCGCGTAAGGATCCCGAGATTAAAGTCTGTGGTTTCTAGCCTTTCCGGTTCTGAATAGTCGTGTTACCGTGAATATAGCTATGTTGCCGCAAATGATAGGCGGTAACCTTAACGCATACTGTTGGATTGGATGTCGAGTCGGCCATCGCGCGCAGATGGAGTGGTTTAACGACAATGCCCTTTTTGATAGATGCCGATACCTCGAAATCCCAGATTTCTATTGTCTAAATCCCTTGGATGAACTATTGAGAGGAACATGTGACTTGTCAAGCCATGCATTCATTGGTGGAGTGAGATTTTTGAAGTGGGGAGTCTCGTAGGCCTGCTCCTTGAGTTTTCGATTTACTGGCGTCACTCTACGTCGACCTACTTTTTGAGTCAGCAGTTTTTGGTACCGGTTGGAACTAATTTTTGTTTTTACCTCTTGTGGGATTCTCCAACACGGCCATTTTTTATAGTTTCAGCCCATCTGTGCCTTATCTTTTATTGGGTGTTTGTGTCTGAAACTGCCCTTTGTGGGATTTGAATGCTGCTTTAGAGAGAGGCCTTCTCGTCCAACTGTAAGGCTATCTAGCGATCAGCAACCGGCTACCTCCTATACAGGGTTCTACCGACGGGTTTACTCCTACCGAGGGGTATATAGCTATCGTCGAGTAACGCTAAGGACAGATTTTTCCTTGGCTACGCCTATCTAGCCCAACTACCAATAGAGCCTTGCTGTCTATCGTCTGGCAAGGAAGTATCTCCCTCCTGTGTGCAGTTCTTTTCTGGAAGCTGCCTGAGGAGCTACCGAGTGAGATCTTTTTTTCTCTTTTTCACCTTAGCTAAGGTAACATTATTTATTTTATTCATCTTTCTTTTAATTGAATCTTAAATATTGGGCCAATTTGTCTAGCCTAAGACGCCTGATTTATTTGCTTGAATTCTAAAATCCAGTTATATTCTTTAGTCTAGAACCAATCTGATTTTGGATTGAACTTTGAACCTTTAATTGACGCATTAACGTTGTAAGTCGAACTATTGTTTTATTACTCTCAATTTTTCACGGTTTGTTTCTGGCTTAGGGGAGAGTGGTCCACAGTGAGACATGTTCCACAGTAAGACAGTACAATTTCTGAGGCTCTGGCTATCCCGCTTTATACCCCGCGCTATGCGCAAGCTTGTTTTTACACACCAGATCCACCAACGAGTTTTTGTTTCAATTCAGTTTGTTTTTATCTGTAGGGCGGTGTTTGTGACTTTTAAACTAATTTTTTTAGAGAATGGTAAGAAATAGAAAAAAAAACTACCATTGGTTAATTTTCAGAAAACCAGATGAAAAGTGCCGTAAAACTGGTTACGGA
Organism: Pissodes strobi; assembly: GCA_016904865.1. Lineage (NCBI taxonomy): Eukaryota > Metazoa > Arthropoda > Insecta > Coleoptera > Curculionidae > Pissodes > Pissodes strobi. The sequence continues at coordinate 20,995 of JAEQML010058268.1, read as the reverse complement.
TGAAGGGTCTTCATTGAGAAAGGCAGCCAAACTAAAAGGAGTATCATATCAGATCTTAGCAAGGTAAATTGTGATAGGAAAGAGCCTGGAATTACATTGGAGATATTTACAGGATGGTCCAATAAGACTGCCAACCGGATTTATCTAAAATGAGTTTTAGAGCCTCTAAAAGCGCACAAAACTTTTAATGAAAAGGCAGGCCTCAATTTATGAAACAAAGTATTTTTACCCAGTTTGTAGGGCTCAAATCCGGTGGCCAGGTATTAGGCCACCCTGTAGGCATTGCTATAGATGACCTCATTTACAATAATTTTGGTAATAAACATTTGGTTTTTAATTCCAGATACGTGAAAAAACAAAAAGATAGCAAGGATAATGAAATTAGAATGAGTCCTTTTTATGAATGCCGTCAAATTATTACCAAATATCAGGAAGGTGTGTTGGCCGAATACCTTAAAAGTTGCTCAAAAATGAATTATGGTCTAACTACGCTGGGATGTCGACGCTTAGCATTCGAAATGGCAAAAAAAAATTATATCCAGATTCCAAATACATGGACAACAAACAAAATCCTACCCTGAGTATTAGACAACCAGAGGGTTGCAGCTTCTCGCGTGCTACATCCTTTAATAAGCACTATGTTGGAATGTTCTTTTATAAATTAAGCCAGGTCTTAAGCAAACACGAAAGTTTTGCCAATGGCTCTAGGGTTTGGAATTTGGATGGAACAGGAACAACCACCGTCCAGAAATCCAAAAAAGTAATCGCTTGCAAAGGTGTCAAGCAAGTCAGTCAAGTTACTAGTGGCGAGCGAGGGACATTGGTAACCACCTGTTGTTTTATAAGTGCCGTAGGAAACACGTTTCCACCGGCTCTTATTTTTCCTAGGACGCATTTTAGGCCACACATGCTTCGCAATGGACCACCTGGTAGCTTGGGACTAGCAACACCATCGGGCTAGATGATGAGCGAATTATTTGTGGAAGTTACACTGCACTTTATAAAACATACAAACTCCTCATTGGAAGATCCAACATTACTGCTGGTTGACAATCATGAAAGTCACCTTTCAGTTGAATGTATTGACTTGGCCAAGAATAACGAAGTGACTATTTTGACCTTTCCGCCTCATTACAGCAATTAGATGTTGGCGTTTATTTCTCGTTCAAAGCACACTACAATCGAGCTGCTGCCTCCTGGCTTATACACCATCCTGGCATTCCAATGACGATCTATGATATACCGGAGTCCCGGAGTATATCACTAGTGCCTTTCAGCACTCGATGACTCCGATTAACATAACATCAGGATTTCGTAAGTTAGGCATTTTTCCTTATAATCCTGACATTTTTACAGAAGACGATTTCCTACCTAGCCTACGATAGGCCTGAGCCGCAACCGTCCACGTCCTTAAATCCTGAGCCCCAGCCGTCTACATCCTCAAATGCTATTACTGAATCATCAGTTTCAAATTCTACCAAAAATGACAAACAAGAGCAGGAGGATGTTACGATTGCAGGTACTGATGTTATGAAAACGCCATCTCCCTTCGGTTTACTTGAAGAAGATTCAGCCAACTATGATACTTCTAAAGCCACAGCCATTAAAACAAACGCATTTTTAACTCCTCAGGAATTTCGAGAATTTCCTAAAGCGCGGAAAAAGTTTCATTCCAACGGAGACTCCGGAAAAATTAGAACTGGAAGCAAAGAGCGCCGAGAAACGCAAAGGAAAAGCCAATATTGTAAGAAAAAAAGTTTTCAAATCGGAAACTATTTCATTTAGTGATGAAGCAGAGATTCTAAATAGTTCATCCTAGTATGATGTAGACATGGATGCCCCTATTACTGGATTCGAGGAACTAGATAGAAATGCTGTCATTGGCGAAAAAAACAACAAAATATTTCATCGGTAAAATTTTAAGCAATATCTCTCATGAATCTGAATATGATGTAAGTTATTTGCGAAGAAAAAATAGATCAAACAAATTCGTCTACCCAAATGTTCCAGAAGTTGCTAGTGTTTTGTCTGAAGACATCGTAATGATTTTGCCAGTCCCGACGTTATTTTTGGTAAAACAAAAAGACAAAATCAATGCGTCCAGTTTGAAGTTAATTTTGGTCAGCTAGATGTCCAATAAAGGGTTGTCTTACTGTGGACCATGTTAAGGCTCACTGTAGACCACCATGGGGCACCATGAGACTATATATGCAATGTTAACAATAAATATTTTTAGAATTTAAATTTTTAAGTTTTGGTTAATTTTTTTATGCTTTTTAGGAAAATAAACTTGTTTTCTTTAATAAATGTTTAACCAGTTTAAAAAAAACCTAGAGTAACAAGAAAACGTCTCACTGTAGACCAATCTCCCCTACTTTAGATACCTGTAGATCAGATAACTATTATTGTTGTTACGGCCTAGTAGACTGCGTTATTCTTTAATTTGTATTATTATCTTTGATGTGTAATCTACTAAAAAGCATAAGCTACTAAACAAAGCGAGCAATCAACGGGAGCGACTTTGAGCCTTATGCATGCAATGACCATCACTTTGTTTTATATAAATACGCTACCGTACCCTCAGTTCGGCAGACTTTAGTCTCACCTCCAGCTCCCAAGGTTAGTCACTTGACGACAGCCTTCTGGGTTCTATCCGCTCCTAAAGTTAGCCATACGACTGCTTTAGGTTCCATTTCTTTGCTTCCAAACCTGGCACCGGTTAGTCACTTGACGACTGTTAGGACCAGGGGTTGCACAACCTCCATAGTAAAGTCTTGACAAGAAATTTGTCAGAGTGTTGAGAAAGACAAGTGTCTAAATAGTCAGTTAAAAAGTTTAGTGAAATCTCTTAGTGCTCTTAAATAAAATTCAACTCTTAAGAAAAACTATAAATTATAAGACAGTAAACAAAGACCTATAAACAGTACCTCAAATCGAGAAAACATGCGCACCGTAGTAATCGGGTATAATAGAATCTCATTTTTTCTGGCCAATAATTATTGTTAAAGTTTTATCGTTAATACATTGTTATTGTTATAAACTAAACGTGCTTACTTTATCATCTCTTCTTACCCCACGTAGCGCGATCCCGGTCTACCTCAGTTACCTCCCGGCACGCTAAACAAGGCGTGTCCTCACGAGTAGAACATCCAGTGGTAGATTAAAGGAAGCATTGAGACCCCGTCATTGTACTAATCGCGACGCGGCTCTTCTCTGAGAAGTTATTCTTTAAATAAACGCGCTACCCCCTTAGCTACTCGTGACAATATCTTTCTTTTTCCAAATAAACTCTTGATTATTTTAGTTTTACCGACAACTCGACCGGGAAGCACTTAGGTCCGTTTAAGTCCTTAAATTCTATAATTGATTGGTTGCTACAATAACGCCAGGTCGGACTAGTTATTTTCATTTCGCGGCTGTTACCAACGTATCATAACTAATACCCAGATATACATAGTTAGTTAGTAATAGGACTTCGTAACAAATCATGATTTGACGTCCGTTAATTAACCATTGATTAAGTGTTTATTCGAGTTACTTGAATTTTCCCGTAACGAGCAGATATTTGCAGTATCGCTGGCCTTCGTTTATATTTTCTTAACGTTTTTTTATTATTGCATAACGCGTTCATCATAGATTACGGTTACATTTGTTTAGGTAAAGCGTGTGATTTACTCCATCAAGTAACCAAAGCCTACTATTTCTCGTTGAAGTAAAGTTGTTAGAATAAATTAATCTGCTAGAATTACTAGTCATTTTCTCATCTCTTTTTTTCCTATTTGATCAGATATGATATATTTCATTTAATAGTAATAAACTAATCTTCCATTTACCGTATTCACCTGTTTTCATTTGGTTATTTAATTCCCTGAACTTCCCTTAAGCGGGGTATCGTTCCAGAGGAAAGGGTCGCTAAAAGTAGTAAGTATCTGATTTTTTTTTATTACTTGCGCTCAATAATTGATACGTTCTGAATTTACTTTCAATTAATGTTTGAGTATTTGTTTGTCACTTACTTTAGTTTTTTTTGTTAATATTTGAGTATTTGCTTATTACTGACTTCGACTTTTGATTAATTTTTGAGTAATTATTTTTCTATTAATGCTGATAAATTTCTGGCATTTAAATCTAATCTAATTTTCTAACTTATTTTTATTGTTTTATTGATCGGTATTCTTGATAGAAAAAACTAACAAATTTTTGGTTATCCTTTTATTTTGTCCCAAAGCTTAAGCTAAAACGAGTTCCATATTTCAACTTTTGGGTATTTCTTGTTTGTGCCGTCTACAAGCCCGTGGCGTCTTAAATAAAATAAGAATGACTCAAATTGGAGTGAAATGAAAATATGCAATAATATGCATAAATAGCTTCTGTTGGTAGCGCAATGGCATTGAGAGTTTATTTTACTTTGCAGAGTAAATTGCACTGGAACACATCACACTCCATGAGTGTGTAAGAGAAAACTTCAATTTAAGAAGAGAGTATAACAGGGATGCTTTTGTAGAAATGCGGCTTTAATACACGCAACAAAACACGCTCTGATGGAACGCATAGGTAAGCTACAATCCAAGGAATAGAAGTAGCACTTATGGGAAACTTTATATCGTAATAAAGCATAAAGAATGTTGGCCGGACGCAAAAACGCCGTTTACTTTTCGGCTTTTGAGAGAGTGACTATGAAATAGTTAGTTTACTTACCTAGCCGAGTGACCGAGTGTCACATGAAACGCTTACTATAGCGACTTACTTGTGAGAGAATTAGGGAACAACTTCCATGGCTGAGTGCCACGGTGAGTGCGGACTATCGCGACTTACTTAGGAGATAGTCGGGGAATAAGTCTCCCATTCACGAGGAGCGCGTACTATCGCGATTTACTTGGAAGAGAATCAGGGAACAACTTCCATGGCCGAGTGCCACGGGAAGTGCGGGCTATCGCGACTTACTTGGGAGAGAATCGGGAAACAAGTCTTTTCTCGAAGCTGAGGATGCGTTCTTTCTGAAATATCCCTTCCGTAGAGGACAAAACTATTGTACAGAGAAGATATACAAAAACTTAACATCATCGGGTGTCTAAATTAAAATTATGAATTATAACACAAACCTGATCGAAATCGGATGACTAGTTTTTATAAAATTCGCATATTAGAGATCGGAATTTTAGGGACGCTAAATTGACTGTTTCCGGTAGTCGCTGTAGAAACAACTGTGATTGGCCGGATGAGTTTCTGCTTGTAGCTGACCCTAGCTTTTGTTTTGAGATAAGTAGATTGTATGGTTCAAAGCAGTTCTGCTTCTAGTTAAACTGATGATGAATAAACTTTGTGACAAGAGATGGCACTAAGAGTGTCGCCGCAAGTTTTTAAAGGGCAATGTTTGGAATGCAATACACAGTGACGTGGAATATTAATATAATTAAATCGAATTAAATCGCTAGATTTGAGAACATGTTAAAATGGTTTTTGAGAAAATATACTTCGCTGGACAACTTTTGAAAAAGACTTTGCAAAGGAGATATTGAACTGGTGTTCATAATGAATCATTGATATTTTTCAAAAAATTTGCCGCTTGAAGGTATTTACAGAAATCAGTAGGCAATATTGTTTAAATATATAAAGAAAAAATACTGGACGAAACGCGTGGTAGAAAGGCATATTATAAAAAATATATAAGTGATGAGATGAATGTATGTTTATCTAAAATAGGTCAATATAGGACCTTAAAAACTGATAGTCCAAATCTGAGGGATATTTTGGAATCTGTACCCAAAAAATACATGAAAACCGTTTAAAAAATCGCAGGCATCAAAATGGCTGTTGGCAATGTTGTTTTTGGCACTAGGTATATGTATCTCCGATTCGAAAATGAATTTTCGAATCAGATCTCCTGCATTACAATGCAGCATATTTTAGACATTCATCTGCCGAAATTTCACTTTGATCAAGTGTTGTGCAAACAACACCGTAATTAAGTGGTCACAATTTACATTCTGTTATTTTAATATGAACGGTTCGCCACAAAGACGAGTTACATAAAACCAGCGGCCAAATATAACAGTTTGGATCCATTATCTTTGAAATATCGACGAAATATGCCGCCTCTAATGCTCTGCTGCCGTTTAAAAATAGCGTTCAGCTAGGACATTAAACAGTGCCATTGCCACTTTTTGGTTTATTTTTACGTGATATTGACTCATTGACCCATAAATGTACCTGCAAGTTAACTTATTAAAATACCGCATATTTAGTTTGCTGTTGGCCAGTTTGAACTGGATATTTCCATGCAGTGTACAAGTACTAGATTTAAGCACACTCAGTTACAGTATAATTGCATTGCGTTGAAGAAACTTAATAAAAATCCTTAGCTATAACAGATTGTTATTTAATCTTGAAATATTTATTTATTATTAAAATTTGAAGAAGCTTTAATGAAAATCCTTAGCTAAGCTACAATATGTTGTTATTTTAGTTGAAAATATTACTAATGATTCAAAAAATCATTAGCTAAGTACAGCAGGTTTTATTAACAATTAAAGCTTGAAGAAGTTTTAATGATAATCTCTAGCTAAGTAGGGCAGATTTTTATTTTAGCTTGAAAGGGTCATTAGCGGCTAAAATTTGAAGAGATATTAATGAACATCTTTTGCTAAGTAAAAGATTGTTATTTTACCTTGAACATTTTAATAATGATTCAAATTTGATAAAGCTTTAATAAAAATCCTTAGCTAAATATAGCAGATGTTATTAACAATTACAGTTTGAAAATGATTTAATGAGAATCTCTAGTTAAGTATTGCAGATTTTTATTTTAGCTTGAAAGTTTCGTTAAGGACTAAAATGCCAAGAAGCTTTAATGAAAGTTGTTAGTAACTACAACCCATTGTTATTTTAGTTGAAAATATTATTAACGGTTAAATAAATCCATAGTTAAATATGGCACATACAATCTTCAATTAAATCCTGAAGAAGCAGATCTTTAACGATCAAATTTAAGGAATATTTAATGAAAATCTTTAGCTAAGTGCTAACGATTAAAATTTGAAGAGCGCTCTAATGAACACTCTTTAGCTAAGTAAGTAAATCAGATTTTTGTATTAATTGAAGATTAATTGAAATAATTAGCTGAGTAGAGCAGATTGTCATATGAGCTCGAAAACTTTATTAAAGATTAACATTAGAAAAGCTTAATAAAAATCCATAGCTAAACACATCAGATTTCAATTTTAGTTTAAAAAGTTCATAAAGGATTAAAATTGCAACAAGTGGTAATGAAAGCACAACACTTTGCTACAAAGTTAATAATATTACTAAAGATTCCAAAAAATCGTTAGCTAAATACAGAAAATTTTATTAACAATTAAAGTCTGGAGAAGTTTTAATGATCATCTTTAGCTAAGAGCAGCAGATTTTTATTTCAGCTTAGAAATGTCTTTAACGTTTAAAATTTGAAGACATTAATGAATACCGTTAGCTAAGTATAACAGATTGTTGTTTTAGCTCAATAAGTCTTTAACGTTTAAAATTTGAAGAACCATGAATAAAAATTCTTTCCGTTTAAAATTTGAAGAAATAATATTAATGAATTATCGTTAGCTAAGTATAACAGAGTGATATTTGTGCTTTAAAACTTTTTTACCGGTTAAAATTTGAAGAATTTTTAATGAATATCCCTAGCTAAGTACAGCAGATTTTTATTTCAGCTTGAAAATGTCATTAGCGGTTAAAATTTGGAGAAATATTAAAGAATATCGTTAGCTAAGTATAACAGAGTGTTTTTTTTATTGAGGGGATTAGGAATCTGCTCATTATCAGACTTCCGTGCTTGGCTCATGGCGATCTTATGTTCCCGGAGTGTGTCGGGTTAGTATTCCAGTCCAGGAAGCACCGACCGACTCGCGCATTACTTCAGTAGGATGGCTGTCCTTATTATCTTCTGGCTTCTTTTTCCTTAGTCTGTATTATTGTCCTTGCTGTTCTATATACATTCTCCAGGAGTCTTCCGATCTTACTAAGCCAACCCTAAAATTCTCAGCATTAAATAGTCTTCCAGTTCTTTCCTCAAACTCCGCTCTCGTTTCATCCCACTTTGGGCATTCAAAGAGTGTGTTCTGCATTGTCAAGTTTCCTGCAGTAGGTGCATCTGTCAGTTTCCAGCTTACTCCTCTCGTGTAGGTTTTTACCAAAACAACCATGCCCGGACAACGCCTGCGTCAAAAAGTAATCCACGTCGCCATACGGTCTACTGACCCACGTCGAAATATCTGGGATTAGAAAATATGTCCACCGTCCTTTCGTGCCATTTTGCCATTTTTGCTGCCGTCTGGATACTAGGTTTTCTCTGGCAGTTTATTTTTGTTCTCCTTGGTATATTTCCGCTCTTTCCCTTACGAGGAGGTCTATGGGGGCAATTCCTCCTATGACTCCGACAGCTTCAGCCGATATGGATCTGTAAGCACTAGTGACCCTAATTGACATAGTTCTTTGTAATCTAGCTAGGACTCTCAGGAGCGTCGGAGTCTCCGTTACGCCATACCAAACTGGAGAACCATACAGTATCTGCGACTGTACAACACTAGCCAGGCTTCTCCTTTTTGCTGCTCGGGGTCCCCCAATGTTGGACATTAGGCTAGAAAGGGCCCTTATCGTTTTTTTCCACCTTCTGCACCATTTGCTTAATGTGCTCCTTGAAAGTCATTTTCCTGTCCAGCCATACACCTAGATATTTAACTGAGTTTGAGGGCGTCACGATCGTTTCCTGTAGTTCGAAGAATATAGGGTCCTTTTTTTCTCTTCCTTGTAAGTAGAATTGCCTCAGTCTTCTCAGGCGCTAGCTTTAGCTGCTTTTTGTTTATCCATTTGGATATCTTTTGGAGGTCAATCTTTGTTTTTTAGCGAAACCAACCAGCGTCATGCCTTCCGGCATTTCCATTCTCAGCAGTTCATTGTAAAGTACGTTCCACAGCGTTGGGTCCAGCACTGATACCTGAGGCACTCCGCTATTTACCTCCACGAACTTCACTTTGCCTTCCGCCTCCAAGATAAGCCCTCTCTCTGAGAGATAACTCGCGATGAGTCTCAGTAAACTTTCATCGACTCCCCTGCTACTTAGTTCGTTAAGAATTATTTGCCATGACGCGTTATTAAAAGCGTTTTTGACGTCGATTGTAACCACTGCACATATCCTTTTCTGGGGCCAGGGGTAGTCCGCTGCTTCTCTAGCAATCCTGACTACTTCGTTGATCGCACCCACCGTTTGTCTGTCTTCTCTGAAATCATACTGTCTGTCCGCCAGTCCTCCCGTGCGCTTAAGTTCAGCCTTGAGCCGTCCCAGAATAAGGTGCTCAAATAATTTGCCTTCCACATCCAGGAGACAGATAGGCCTATATGAGGCTGGATTGTCTAGGGGCTTTCCCCTTTCCTTAGAAGGATAAGTCTGGCCCGCTTCCACTGTTCCGGGAACTGTCCTCGACCTGCCAGTTCGTTGGATACTTTAAGTACACCTTCGGGCTTAACCTTTGCCATCTCCTTCAGTATCTCTGGAGGAGTACATCCTGGCCCCGGCGCCTTGTTTACTTTCAGCTTCCCCGCTGCTGCCTGTAGCTCCTCTATGTTAAAGCTTTGATGTACAGCGTCCTTGTCGCACATGAATTGCACCCTGTGGTGTATTGGAAACAGGTGTTTTACCACTTCCTCCATATTTTCCATTGACATGTTTGGCCTCGGTGGGTAGCCTTCTATTCTCTTCATGACGATGTTGTATCCGTCACCCCAAATGTCGTTGTCAACGTCCCCACACAGTTCTTTCCAGCATGTCACGGTTTGTTTGCCTCCGTATGCGGGCCGCAGGGATTTTACCTCTACTTCTTCTAACCTTATTGAGAGGGATTTAGATATGGTTTCTCTTATTTCTTCCTCTGTTGCGAGCTCATCCGTCCCCTTAACGTGCAGGACTTTTTTGTTTGCAAGAAGAGATATTTTTGCTTCCGGCAGTTTCCCCCCCGTGAGGAGTAGGTCTCCCGTTTTGGTCTTTTTGAGGTCTCTTACCTTCACTCCTATTTCGCTGGGGTTTACAGCCTGTTTCACTTTTCTAAGTAGGTCCGCATATGTTGTGTTCCCCATACTGATTTTGAGGGCATCCTGCTTTGGTCTTTTCCTCTTGGAAATTTTGTCTGGATCTTCTGTGTTAGTGTTTAGTCTGCTTCTGTTTGACGCTTTAGTCCTGGGCATGTCTACCGGGCTTTTTTCTTTAGTAGTAGCTGCTTGGTATACTGTAACTACCACTGCGGTGTCTGAAAAAAGAACTCCATGATTATCGTGACCACGAGACCCACTACTCCCTCCATATCATTTATAGCCAGCTTAGATATCTTGTCTCGCAGCACTTGTTTCTTCATGGCTTTTAATGCCTCAAAAATATTCGTATCCTGTGTCTCTTCCCATGGTTCCCCGTCTGAGATAAAGTGATAATAAATGTCTCTTATTGTCTCAGTGTAATTTCCGTCCTCGTCTGGAAAGCCTAGAGAGTATCTCATCATGGCCATTTCACCCTTTGGCCTATTTTGCCCCAAACCTAGCGATAGCCCTGCTGATATATTTGTCTGTCCCCGCTGTCTATGTTTTTTGAGCATGGGAGGATCAGTGCATGGCTTACAGACGCATCCCAGATGTTATACCCTGGCATGTCTGGATTTTTGGGAAAATTTCATCTAACCAGTCCTCTTCTGTTATTTTTGGGAAGTTCTCATAGTTTTCCTCGTGCTTTAAGGCTGAATTCCTTGAAGCTTTCATGCTAGTACGTTTACATTCTTCGCACTGTGTGTCTTTCATTATTTCTTCCCCTATTTGCGGCCCTCCGCATACCTTCTCTTCAGGAGCAACACTTCTCCGCGAAGACTCTCATTTTCGTTATGCAGCAATTTCAGTTCCTTGCCTATGGATTTTTTGACTGAATTATCCAGCCATTCCTCCAGATCTGCACTTTTAAGCTGTTTAACTTGGAGAACCAGTCGGTCTGGTATGACTTTTAGTTCCTTTTTTGGTTTGTACGTTTCTTTAATTACCTTGTCTAATAGTAGTATTTGATTACATATTTTTGTCACCGCGATTTTGCAAGCCTCTCCTGCATCATTGCCAATTGAACTATCTACGGAACTCTCCATCCGCTTTCTCTTAGTGGGTTTCTCTCTGGAGTGCGTCCCACTAGAGTCGGCCACTTCCCGCATTTCCAGGTCCGGCAGGGATAGTGTCCTCGTTTTGGGTGTCATGATTCTAGGTTCTCTTCTTTCACAATGACCTTTTTTTGGTCCAGTCGCAGAGCTACTCTCCTCGGCCTGCAGTCCCACCGAGGTTTGCCCACCTGGAGGTGTCCTTGGCAGCGAATCCCTACGTGCGAAGGAGTTCCTTTTCTCTACCATTCCAGTAACTTTTCCAAACACCATGGCCTGGTCTCGTACCATTGATGTTGAGCAGTTCAAAACGTGTGTCTACCCCCCCCCCCCCCCTTCAGAATCCATGGCACTCGGTCGGAGTCGATGGTGAGATTTTTACCCACCTGGGGTATGTATTTGTTTTGATCACACATCTTGTTTTTTGCATTTTAGAGCTGCTGCCAGCTTTTTTCTTTTTGTTGAAGGAAGAAAGTAAGCGAGGAAGAAAAGAGTGGTCCCTAGCCCTCGAATGCTCTAATAGCGTCGGGACCTGAAGAGAACAAGAGTTGATCATCAAGAGAGATCGACAGGAAAGTCAAAAGAGGTAGGAATCTGTCCCAAGACTAGATGAAAGAGGGGCAGAATTCAGCGCGGGCACCTCGAGAACGACAAGTCTCGTACTCACAAGATGTGAGCCCCCTGCGGTCAGGTGTAGAAGGGAAAAAGGAGCTGACCCCTTGCCCTCGAATGCTCTAATAGCAATGGGGTCGGACAGAACAAGAGTTGATCAAGGGAGATTGGACAGCAGAAAGGTAAAGGAGGGAGTCTGGCCCAAGACTGGCAAAACAGCTCAGACCCAGCTAGGGTACCCCGGGTTCGCTAGGCCCGTTCTCATTAGCTATGAGGCCCTGAGTTGAGCTGGTCTGCGGCAGTGACTTTAGGAGGCGCTGTTGGGGGTTTTAATACCCTCATCCTGCATTAAGGTCACCACTGACCCAGTGTCCAAGGACGCCAGGCCACTTCCCTGTCCGCCGCCCGGAAACGCATACGGTCATGTCACTCACCCTCGCATAACAGAGTGTTACTTTAGCTTGAAAATTTCTTTAACAATTAAAATTTTAAGAAATATTAATGAATATCGTTAGCTAAGTATAACAGAGTGTTATTTGTCCTGTAAAATTTCTTTAACGATTAAAATTTCAAGTACGTTTAATGAATATATCTAGCTAAGCACAGCAGATTTTTATTTTAGCTTGGAAATGTCATTAACGTTTAAAATTTGAAGAACCTTTAATGAGTATCCTTAGCTAAGTCCAGCTTAACTTAGAAACGTCGTTAACCTTTAAAATTTGAAGAGATATTAATGAATATCGTTAGCTAAGTATAGCAGAGTATTATTTGTGCTTTAAAATTCTTTAACTATTGAAATTTCCAGATCCTCTAATGAATATTCTTAGCTAAGTAAAGCAGATTTTTAATTTAGCTTGAACATATAATAATGATTAAAATTTGGAGAGGCTTTTAATTGAAATCATTAGCTAAGTATGGCAGATTACTATTTGAAGAAGCTTTAATGAAAATCTTTAGCTAATTTTAGCTTGAAATTTTGATTAACAATTAAAATTTCAAGAAATTTTAGTGAAATCGTTAGCTAACTACAACAAATTGTTATTTTGGTTGAGAATATTACTAAGGACTTAAAAAATTCTTAGCTAAATACAGCAAATGTCATTAACAAATTAAGTTTGAAGAGCTGTTAATGCAGATTTTTCTTTTAGCTTATTGGAAATATCAATCACGGTTAAATTTGAAGGGATATTAATGAACATCGTTGGCTAAGTATGACAGAGTGCTATTTTAGCTTGGAAATTTTATAATGACTAAAATTTGAAGAACCGTTAATGAAAATGTTTTGCAAAGCACAGCAGATTTGTATTCTAGATTGGAAATGTCATTAACAAATAGCGATAAAATTTGAAGATGCTTTAATGAACCTCTAGCTAAATAAAATTGCTCTTTTAGCGTGAAAATATAAAATTTGAAGACGATTTAATTACGTATAGCAGATATTTATTTTAGCTTGGAAATTTCATTACGGGTTAAATTTGAAGAAGCCCTAATGGAAACTTTAGCTAAGAATAATAGATTGTTATTTTAGCTTGAAATTTTATAAACAACTTAAAAGGTTAAATATCTGAAATTTTTTTAGGAAATCTCTATCTCGCAAAGTCAAAGTGCAGCTGGAGAAGTACTTCCAAAGTGTTTCTTCAAATTGTTGTGTATTCTTCGGTTGGTTTCTTTACGGCCCAGCAGAATTTGAAGTATCTTTGGCGGGTATTCGGTGGATGTTTGACTTCTATCCCAACCTCAGGTGATTGGTAACTTGTTGAAAAGATTTCCTGATATATTCGCCCTCAAAATAGCCATCTGACGGTGCCACCATGGTACTGAACTTTCTATTAATCAAGGGATTTTTTCTATGAACGTCGTTTGCGTCTTGAATTCGATAAGTACTAAGACAAGGTCTGGTTTTCGAAATCATGCTCTGTTTTATTTGTTTACGCCTTCTCAAGGAAATGAGTATTTAGGTATTGCTTAAAAATATCTGATATTTCGAAACATCTATAACTGCCATGATAAATCGTTGCATTTCATTACAACTGATCGGCGTTCACATCAGTACAACAATCGCTGAAATAAATAATAACTTGTATATTTTACTTGGAGCCACAGTAAAGGTGTCGGACGCTCTTTTAATCTTTTCGAATACACAATCGGTAAAAATATATAATCGTTACGGTTTGATTGATTTTTGTTTTTCCGCCACGCACTGCTTTACTCGTCAATGTCAATGTTTTCAATGTTCTATAAAAATATCTTTAAATGTATGCGTACGAAATAAATCATTTGCGACATTAACAAAAAAATTTTAATGGATTTTTCCCCATCGGAGCTGTACGTTTCTTGGCAAAGATTTCGTTTGTCACGCAAGATTCTATTTCGAAAATGGGTTTCGTTTGTGTAGGTATGAGGTACTTTTATGATTTGAAACTGAATCGAATATATGCTGTGTTTGGACCTGATATTTATGTACGGGATTTTATGAAGGAAAGAGGACAAACTGCACAAAAATCCACGTTTCTGCAATTATTAGGAATTGGCTTGAAAATTGCAAAACAGTATCCAGAGTCTGTCTTATTATTACGCATTTTTGAGGTGAAACTTTTTAGCGAGGGTAAGTCCGAAAAAATTAAAATCAAAGCGAAACACTTTAATGAAGCATGTTGCAGTAAGGCTGACATTTTCAGGACACGTAGCCGGGGTAAAATGAGGATACTGGACACCGTAACTCCACCCGTTCGGCCAGGAGAGAGGGGAGAAGGAAAAACTAAAATAATTAATTTCGGGAGAACGGGGCCCCTCATGGGAGGCTACCTTTGATCATATGGGGGAGGAACGGGGCTCAAATTTAAGGGGGGATTTTGGGAAAAACGATTTTTGCCGATTGCAGAGACAATGGAGCCTCGGATCGTAAATAATAATAAATTGAAAAAAAAAAGCAAAACAAATATTTTAAAAGTTTCAAAAAAAAATTAAAACTCGATTCCTAATATCTCTTTCAGAAGTTTCACTTCAGTTGTGTTCCTATAAAGGTGAGACACATAATTTTTTAGTCAAGTTAGGTCAAATCGGAAAATTTGGCAGGACATTCAAACACCTCCTCCAAAGTTTACTAAATAAAAAATAAGTGCGGGAAGCACTCTCGAAGCATGCACAACCGGCTAGACCCCTCCCCCTCGTCCCGCTCGAGGAGCCAGCCACCGCCGATGCATACGCATATACAGTTGTTCATGGTATTTGACGGTACAAAGTACAAAGTTTACAGAATATGTAGGTATTTGCGGCACGCTTATGATCTCAATGCATCAAAGTTCAGACAGTGAGTGAGGCAACTTATATTTATTCCGTAGACTTTGCCTCGACTCAGTTATGCAGGCCTTCAGAATTAAGTATTTGGACCTGCTTGATGAAGGGCATTAGTGGTTATTGAAGTATTATTTGCTCTTTTCCTTATATATTTTACCCACCAAGAAATAGACAGAACTGTGATTTTTTTAAACAAGTTTGTATAAAATATATATCTGCCTACTGTTGGTGCACAGTGAAATGTTGCTATATCTTGAAGGATTATCTAGATTCGAAAGACTTTTTCCTAGTTAAATTTATTTTAAAACATGTATCTCTGATATTACTATAAATAAGCGGAAATTACAGTATCCGGGACACATAATGCGTGGAGAGAAATATTTATTGCAACTAATAATGCAGGGAAGAAGACGACATTCCTGGCTATTGCTCTACAAATCAACTATTTAGATCCGCAGTATCTAAGGTTCCAGTAGCATTGATGATTGCTAACCCTCGAAACGAGGACGGTATTTGACGAAGAAAAAGAAGAAGAGATTGAAACAAAAAATAAGCTAATCTGCTAGTACTCCAGTACTCGAGACACTGATGTGTAAACATATCCTATATCGATATGCACAAATATTTAAGCAGCCCTCGTAAAATCACTGCACATGGTTATGAAGTCACATACGTTTACACATTTCCGTCCCCATCCGCATGCACATTTACGTCCCGTATGCCGAGATTTACCTTCATAAGATGTTTACACATCAAAAACTCAAGAATTTAAAATTTTATTGCGGATATACTGGGGTGTGTCATGAAAACTGACTCAACATTTTATTTTTTGCCTAATATTTTGTAGCGCATGCAATCAATCCCGTATAGCAGTTTAATGAAGAAATTTTGAAATATAAGTCAATTTGTAACTTTTTCCCTCTAGAGAAATAGTTTCGATGGTGCAGCCTTCTTAAACTTTGGTTTTGCTATTCCTGAGGGCAAAAACAACTTTTATTTGTTATCCCAAGAATAGACCTAATGCAGCTAAATGCAATTTTTAAATTTTTTCCATCATTTTTTTGTGAATTAGCTGTTTGACTTAGTAGGGGAAAGTGGGGAACTGTGCGCAGCGGACAGTAATGCGCATGGCATTTCCCGCTTAAATGTCCAATACTACGCATAGGCTTCAATTCATTTATTCTAAGAACGCTCTCAACATATTCCCTGTAGGGTAAGGTCGGGCAAATTGAGGAGCTTAAGGTAAAAAAAAAATCCTAAAAAAATTTTTAAGTTTTCAAAAGTACAAGAGAATCATAGAACATTTAGCTGATTTTTCATGAACTAATCATAAACGAGAAAACAAAACTTGAAGAAAAAAATGGAAAATAAAAATTTGTTGCAATTTCATTACCTTGCCCCAATAATGGGGTAAGATGACGAACATATTGGGGCAAAATGACGATTACATGCAAAGGTCACATATGAAGGCACCTCTGTTCTCGTAGCTCGTGCAGGCGTCATGCCACCAATTTTCGCATACAACGCACCTTATCCAGTCTTCAACTGGAGGATCAGTATATGGTTCCTCTCAGCTGGGGCAAAACAATGTCATTTCTCTCTTTAGATTCTTCTGGGGCCTCTTTGATAGATATTTTTCCAGTCTTTTCAAAATTCAATTCAAATTCAAATTCAAAACAAGCTTTATTATGCAAAGTAAATAATTTTACCTATTGACAAAGCAAAAAAAAATAGTGTGAGGAACAATAAAATCGTCAAATTAACAAAAGCATTATAGTCAACCGTACAAAGGCACTAAAATCAGAAGACAAAACATCCAACCTAAGATTACACGTTGTATAAAATTACAAACAGACAATTAAAACCAACACATGATTAAAAACCTATGGAACACATAAAAATTAAAAATCACAGCTCCAAGTTATCAGTCCAAAATTCAGACATGTTGTAATATGCCCTACCCAACAACAACCTTTTCACCTCTCTTTTAAATTTGATTTTACGTTCAGTTTTCCTTAGTTTTAGAGGAAGCCTAGGTGATTAAACATTTTTTTACTTGCATAAAATAGTGAATTTTTTGTTAGTGCTGAATGAGGTATAGGTAATTGTATAAAATGGGATGATCTGGTAGAGCATACTGTACTTCCTGAAGTAATAGAATGGCTATACTTTGACTATATCAAACAACATGTCTCCAGAATGAACAAAGAGCATATAGTTAAAATCCTTCGAGATTTAAATAATGGTCTGCAAGATTGAAATGCATTGATTCCACACAAATATTTAAGTGCTCTCTTTTGCAAGACGAATAGTGATTGAAAAAAGACAACTGCTGCATGAACCCCAGAAACAGATGCCATAACGGAGGTGAGTCTCGACCAAAGCAAAATAAACCCCCCTGGCTATTTCTTCACCCAACTCATAAGCCACACGATTCTCACTGCGTAACAGCCACGTGCGACCTGCTTAGAGGTTTCCAATATGTGAGAGGAAATTTTGAGGTTTCCATCAATATACAACCCCAAGAACTTATGCACCACCTGGACTTCAAGAGGCTCTGAGCTCAGGGTGCAATCTGGGAGGATACATTTAAAAGACACGATGTTGGTCTTTCCCACATTCAGCCTCAAACCGTTGCTCCTACACCAGTTTTCAAGAATTTTCATATCAGAGCATATATCTCCATGAAGATCATCTGCTGACTTATTGTGCCACAAAATTGTGGTGTCATCGGCGCACATGGCAAATTTTCCCGATATCCCGATATTAGGAAGGTCATTGACATAAATCAGGAATAATAGCGGCCCCAATACAGAGCCCGGCGACACACCAGAAGATATTGGATGTGCCCTGGATGTATTACCCTGGAACACTACCGATTGTTCCTCCCCGATAAGTAGGATGAAAACCATTGCAATGAAGCACCTCGGAACCCATAATACTCAAGCTTTCACAACCGTATTCCATGATCAACACAATCGAAAGCCTTCGTAAGATCACAGAAGACTGCTGCAGCCACATCTCCACCATCCAACCGCAAGTAAAGCTCCCGAAGGAAAGGGAATACTGCTGTGTCATTTGTGCCTCTTGCATTCCGAAAGCCAAACTGATTTGGGAACAGAATGTTGTGCCTCTCAAGAAATTTGAGCATTCGGCACTTTACCAGTTTCTCAACTATCTTTAAGACTGCGGAGAGTAGACAAATTGGCCGAAAATTAGAGGGCAATCCCAAATCTCCACCCTTGTAAATAGGAATCACCCTGCCCAACTTTAAGCTGTCAGGAAATACACCAGCACAAAAGGATCGATTTATGGCTTCTGCCAAAACGGCTAAAGCCGTATCTGGAAGAGACGTTAACACTTTCACTGAAATTTCATCCCATCCCGGTGCATTTCTGTTTTTTATAGAACGTAATTCTCCCTTAATTTCCCCCAGGGCAGTGGGAACAAAGAAAAATGATGCTGCATTGCAGGTACCCATACATCGGAAGGGGTTGCCACTGGCAGATGATGATGAAATATCGACGCTTATGTTTGACGCGATCGAAGTGAAAAAGTTGTTCAGTGAATCGGCACTCAAATTAGAAGCAGTGCAACGTCTCCTCTGACCAGTCACATCCCGTACCACACACCAGCTCTCCTTCTGTATATTAGTCGCTCATTAAAATATTTCTATTTTGCAAGTCTGATAGTTTACTGATCTATAGGGAAACGCTCTGTCAAAAGCCTGACTTAAAATTGTGTAAAGATTGCTCAATGGATTGTTGTGAGAGAGAGCAAGACTCCATTGAGTACTTTCACAAATTCTAGCAAAAACTGCAAATCTTGATCCTGAAAAAAGTCCTTTTTGGCTGTGGTGCGATATTCGTCAACCTTAAGCCAATGTTCAGTCAGAGGGATAAAATGCGGGTAATTTTTACTATCCACGAAAAGAATCAATTCGTCTAATTTGTTTAATAGCAATAAGTTTAATTTAAAGCAGTTATCGGTTGCTCTAAAAAAGAGTTATTTATTATCGTACGGTTTGAACCATTGTCATTTAGACTATTTCTTAATTCCCTCTCCAGACTAGAGTTATTTGGCGAAGATTGCGAAGAAAAAAATTGTGCACATATAAATTTACATAGAATGATTTTGGCGCTATAGGATGCAAATCCATTGTAGCTTCTTTCTTGAAAATGCATAAAATTATCAAAATTTAAGTAACTAACACTTTCTTTCTTACAATTATGGAGATATTTATTTATGTAAGTGTTATTTTCTGCTATAAATCTATTTAGTACTCCTCTATTATGGGCAAAAGGGGAATCACAGTTAGATTGGTATTGTAGGTGAAAGATAGTAGCTTTTTTAAACTGGTACTTGTGATCGAGGTTCTCCTCTTAGCGTTTTCGCAACCGACAAAAACCAAAATTTGATCACTTTTTGTAAAACCCTTGCCTAGAGTGGAGTGGACACTGTCTCTACTATGTCATCAAATAAAAATTAACCTCTATGCTGACAGTTAATATCGAAAATTGGTTTTGATAAAACGTTTCTTTTCGCTTTTTCTTTACATGCTCTTTTCTTAGCCTCAATTTTATCATCTTTTCTCGTTCTTTCTCTTCAAGTACAACGTACTGGTTTGGTGTTTAATGACCGTAGAAAACTTCTGCAGAAGAAAAAGCCTTGAAAAAGACCCCAATAAATGGTCGAAAGGTCGGCAAATTTCGAATAAGGAAGTTTTTGTTATAAGTCCTATACCCACAACTTTACATACATTGAATTATTGAGGACTCTAATATTGCTATAGTACAGTTTCTCTTCAAGGTCTTCTTTATTGGGAGTTGAAGTCATTATCGTCGCCTTTTACTCCTATCTGTTCGTTTTTAGGACCGGTCGATTTATTTTAACCAAAGGTCCTAATCTCAATAAATTCAATTTGCTGATTGGGTTCCAAGTTTTGAAGACCCGATGGACCTGCGACAGCCAAATTTTTCTGGACCACGTGTTCCCTCTTTATCATCATCATTTTGAAGTCCAAGAACGCTAGGAGAATTTTGCAAACCGGATGAATTAGCTGAATCTAAGGACATTTCAGCTTTATCCTTCAGTTTATTTTTTATGTTGATGAGAGGTTCATCATCACTAGATACTTCTTCTGCGGTGACATGTCTGCGGTCACTAACTGAAGCTGGTGCACAGTCTGCGTCGCTAAAAACGTCCGTATCAAATGGTTCGAATTTGGATTCCACATTTAGCGAAGCTTTTCACTGCAGTTCCTATAGTTGCTGCTTTCAAATAGGCTTTTCCAAACAGTTGTCCTACGCCTTTATCTCTAATAGTTTTACCGAGATTATTCATCAAAAAATTGTGATAGAATGCTTTAAGAGGATCAAAAAATCCCACATCGAATGGCTGCAAGCGATGGGTTGTGTGAGGACGCAAACCAATCATAATCACTCCACTCTCTCTGCACAAATTGATTGCTTCTAAAGATGTATGGGATAAGCGATTATCAATAATCAATAAAACTGGCACTCTGTTAGAAGGAGAGGTGTAATAATTAATAAAATGACGAAGATATTGAACATGCATTATGCATCCACTCTGTTGTGCTATATCTCCAGATCCATGTAACAGTTCAGGACGCATTCTCACTCTGGCAAAAACATTGTATTATAATGAATAGTAGTACACTTAATATTTCTAAAGTATTTCTGTTGCCAAACCCTGGATATAATATATTGGCAACTGAATCAGGCTCTGTGCAAAATGCCTCTCGTTTCCACAAAAAAAATCTATTTGACGTAAGTAAGTAAACCTTACGTATAAAATGTCAACGTTCAATAATCATCAAATGTATGTAAATTAATTTCAAAAAAAAAAAACGTCAACATGTACTTACGTGAATCTTGTTTTCATCGTAGGTAAATTTGCTTGTA
>MU192207.1:10413-30525 GCA_016904865.1 Pissodes strobi | reverse complement strand
ACGATTTTTGACAGTATTTATGATTAGTAAATAAAATGGAAAAAATTCTTTCCTATATAATCTTACGTGACGGTATGAGGGTAAATCTCAGCAAATGGGACGAAAATGTGGGAACGGAATGTGTAAACCGATGTGGCAATATAACCCGTGCGCATTGAGGAGCAAGCTAATCCAGGACGGCCGCGATTGCGAATGGCGCTTCTAAAGAGTTAGCCGCTAGGGCGCTATTAGATTTTCATTATATTATATTCGCATTGTATTTGGATCCATAGCACAGCTTATTTTTAATAGACGGTTGAATTAAAAATGAATTTTCGCTTCAAAATCCACGACAAATTCGTCCGAAGCTACGGCTATCGTCCTAAAAGAGTGCGGAAATTTCGGATTTTTATACAATTATACCATTAAAAATCATTTTTAAACGGATTTTAGACGATAAAAAAGCATATTTTAAATTAAACGAACTGTCAAAAGTATTATTCAGATGCCCAGATGTTTAAAACAATATAGAGTCATGGCCCTCTTCTAAAATTTGCAAAATTTGGTTATTGACTTTCCCAAATCAAAGGATGCCGCCCCAAGATGACTAGCTGGTAGTGAATAAGTTGTGTCCATAGGTTGATGTGATTCCTGGAGGCATTAGGTTTTCGTGTCGAAGTTGTGCAGTGAATTAATCCACTCCGATTCAAGCTGCCAGTAAGCATTATTACAGAATCCTAACTAATATTATAAATGCGAATAACTAATATTATAAATGCGAATGTGTTTGTTTGTTTCTTTCTTACGCTTCCACGCATAAACTACTCAACCGATCATCATGATATTTGACATTTTGAAGAGTATAATAATAGTAAAGGACATAGGACACTTTTAGCTTTTACCCGCGGTTTCGCTCGCGTTCATTTTTACGGTTAGTTTTAATCCTATTTTCCACGCGTAAACTACTTATAATGAAATTTTGTACATATATTTTCAAGAGTATAGAAAAGGACATAGGGCACTTTTAGCTTTTACCCACGGCTTCGCTCGCGTTGATTTTTACGGTTAGTTTTAATCCTATTTTTTATTTTCTTTAAACTATATTTGTAAAAAAAAATTCTTGATTTTGGGCATGACCCAAGCAAGTTTTCGTTCGTTGCGCTCCTGTAGCAAGCGAAGCGAGCGGAGGGCTATGTGTGAAGTGTAATATTAGACATTCTAATTCAAAAGTTATAAATGTAAACATTAAACAACGCAAGTCAGGCGGTATCTGTGACGGGAATGTATTTTGCAGGCTGTCTGTAGCCATTAGTGTAAAACGTGTTCTGTCTAACGCCGGAATATTGGCAACCAATTCCAAATAAGTGGTTGCCTATATTCAGGCGGCACGCGGCCTAAGGTGGCATTAGACTTTCATATCGATGATGTCGATATAGGATATCTTTACACATCAGTGTCTCGAGTACTAGCATACTCGATCAGTTTTTGAAGTGAAAACTTCTTTAGCGGCGTTGGGATGGGTTAAAAATGTTGAACTCGCGTCAGGACATGTGGCCTGATCGAAAAATCGTAAGACGGAGGGAGAGTAGACCGCCGGAGCGGCGTAGGAGAGGAAGGATCCCCCTCTCTTTCTACCGCTCGGCGAAAATGTATTCCTGCTCCTGCTGCTTCATTTAAGCGGCGCAAGGCGCTTGCGCGAGTGCGCGTGTGTGATTGTACTACAGCCTGCTACGCGCATCCACGGATGGAGACAGCTGATGACTCGACCGTCTGTATACTTGTAAAATTCGTGTATATAAAGTGTTTAAAATATGGAAATTGAACAAAGTGCATCTGTTATTGAAAAACGTGACGAAGAAATAGTGAAAGAAAATGAGTGAGTACTTTATAAAAATACCCATATGCACCTACACATTATAGATGTAATATGTGTAATATGTTTATGCTTTATAGCATTAACCTATATTTTTATAATATCACACATAATATCACAATAAGCAAGAAGTGAAAACTTCTTTAGCGGCGTTGTGCACTTTTTTTGGGATGGGTTAAAAATGTTAAACTCCCGTCAGGACACGTGGCCTGATCGAAAAATCGTAAGACGGAGGATCCCCTCTCTTTCTAAGTTGAAAGTTGATTTTTCTGAGAGGTAAATTTTTTAGTGTAAAATAATTGTAATAGTTCTGAAGCGTTAAATTTTTTATGTAATATAAATTATCATGTTTGTGTACCATAGCGCAATAAATGAATATTGTATTTTACCACATAAATGATAGTACTTTTATACCAATAAATAAAGCAATTCGTGCGAAATTATTCCCTAACAATTCCAAAATATTCAAAAATGCACAACGTTAATGTTGAAGTTTTCACTTCCGCCGGCACTCCCGGAGTGCAACCCGCTCTTTTTTTTTCTTTAAATTTTAAAATTATACCTTAATTACCTCGTTAATTACTGTGAAGACGTACCAACTATTATATATTTTTGAAAAGCCTATAACAAGCGTCACCAAACTAGTAGAAAATATAAAGGGTGTTCGATTCAAAAAAACCCAAATATGTTTCATTTCTGTAAGTACCTATATCAGATATTTTTCAAACTTTGTCTAAATAAATTTGTGTTCATTTTAATAACATATGTATCTCTTAGGTGTCATTGATCTTAAAAAATAAGCTAAATTTGCAAATATTTATAAAATGGACGCTGGATATTGAGAACCATATAAGACTTGAAAAAATATGTTATATATCATTTTAAGATATTTATTAACACGTTTGTTGTAATTATTACTATTGCGGGAATGACTGGCCTACCTTTGCAAACATTTCAACTGAAGTCACAGTCATGTTACTCTGCGGCGACTACTGTCATAAAATATCTGGCAACCCTGAACCAAGTCTGTTCCTATTAACTAACATTTGGCATAGTCAATAGATACTACTAGTAGGCTTAACACCACTAATAGTTCTCAGTTTTCATTGTAAATGTTACTAGAGCACTTTACAGTAACTTAGCTCTATTTCTCTTTATGCCGTAAAAGTAAACAAAGTGAAATTTCGGTGCCGCACAAAGCCTGGCTGAAGATCTATTATGTGCGTTCCAGACCAGAAGGTTTCTGAACAACGCCAGGCTCAAAAGCCGATTCAGCATATAACATTCCCGCCCTTGCGAAAGGGACGAAAGTGTAAAAATCAGACTAGGGCGACAATTTGATTTACAGGGTGTTACAATTTTTGCATTATGAGTATGAACTTAAAATTCGTAACATAGCTGGAAAATCCACGTAGTAGAGACTAGGATAGATTCGCCAATGCGAAGCTTAGATGAGGAGAGTAAGATGCAAATAATTTATTTATTTCAAGCATTTTTACTACCGCCCTGGACCTGTGGACAAGCCCAAAGCCGGCCGTCATCTCTATAAAACCCGCCTGATCGCGGAGGCCATACGAGTAGCCAAAAGACACGCGAGGCGTATAGTGCCCTTCGTCCACAATTAATTCAAGAACATAACACTACATTGATTGTTCAATTTGACCATATCTAGTCCCACAAAGTCACTATGCTCATGTGATTTTTGACCAGAGTGACGGAGAGAGCTTTCCCTTAAATGCTTTGTAGCGAATAAAACTTAATTCCGTTACCTTTCAAATAGGCATATAATGGTGATAAAGGACATGGTTCTTAACATTCCCCTTCGTCCACAATTAATTCAAGAACATAACACTACATTGATTGTTCAATTTGACCATATCCAGTCCCACAAAGTCACTATGCTCATGTGATTTTTGACCAGAGTGACGGAGAGAGCTCTCCCTTAAATGCTTTGTAGCGAATAAAACTTGATTCCGTTACCTTTCAAATAGGCATATAATGGTGATAAAGGACATGGTTCTTAACATTTATTCGACAATCGTGTAATTATTGCACTTTAGTGTCGGGATCTCGTACGTTCGATGCAAATAAGCATCCGCAATTATAATTGCACATTTGGAAATATCATGCAGTCAGTCTTAAAAATCTATTTGAGCTTTGCTATTGCAATTGCACATTTGAAATACACTTCTGGCCAAAAAATCGGAGAAACAAAATTTCGTTCAGTGTCAATCTTAAAAAAAAAACTATTTAAGCTTTGCATCGATTTTGATATTTTTTCTCAAGTTGTAGGCGCTTTTATCATGATTATTATCTGAGACTGATTTGGCAAGAAGCTTTAAAAAATTTGGTGTTATACAGTGCAGAGCCAGAAGTTGCATGTCGCTCTAAATTTCTGAACACTTTAAAAGAACTTAACATCAAAATGACCGGTCTATGTATGACATTTTTAAGCCTCATCATTTCTTAACATTTCTTTTTTTATATATCAGAATCTTTATATTTAAAACAAACACAAATTTTTAAAGGGAATTATGAAATTTACAACAATAGCAAACATTCAAAATATTACATTAATGGCAACATTGGTATTTGTTGCCTATTAGTAACATTACGATTAGTGTATATGTTGTTTGCATTTTTTAAATATCAAAAGTGTCAGTGTACCATCATTGCATTTCATTTTTTTTGAAATATGCGGTCAGAAGATGTTGCATTAGCTTTTGATTCGAATGATGATGGCCGTGCTATTCGCTACATTGCAAGTCAGGCAGAATAAGAAGCACTGTACAATATGCGGTCAGTCACTTTCGTTAGATCGGTGCGTACTCAACGTCCAGAATGTTGCTATATTTGCTTTACGGAAGCGCGGAGTAATATCTACTCTTATGTGTTGACATCTTGAAAATATACGTAGCATATGAATGTCTGAGCAAACCGTTCGTCATAGATTACATGAACAGGGATTGATATCAAGGAAGCCAGTTGCTGGTCCAGCTTTACTTGCAGCCCATCGTGTTCAACGATTAAAATTTAAACGTGAATATGGAGACCGGAGTGATGAAGATTAGAGATGTGTGTTATGCTTAGACGAATAGCGATTTTGTTTGCGTTCAACAGATGGACGCGAGCGTGATCAAAAAACACCAGGAGAATGTTTTTCTGACTGTTGCTTATTGCCAAGAATTCCTTTCGGAAGCGGTAGTATCAAGGTGTGGGCTGGAATTTCATTACATGCCATATGATATATCGTGGAATGTTTAACGGAACACGTCATTTCTTTCCTTCCATTCCCTGGAAAAAAGATTTGTTTAATGCACGATAATACCATGCCTCATGGTGCAAGAATTGCCAACGATTATCTGGATGTAGTTGACTTTCAACGATTAGACTGGCCTCCACTTAGTCCTAATCTAAACCCGATCGAGCATATGTGGGATATGTTAGGGTGGCTAGTTCCCAATAGACAACCAAAAACTAGTCCGGATCTTCGACTCGCTCTTCTAGACGGGTGGGAAAACATTACTCAAAGGACAATCGAAGAGTCTAGTGGATAAAGGAGGTAAGTAGCAAAAATATATAACTGAGAAAATTTATTTCCAAGTTTTTTTTAACTAGAGGCAAGAAAATCGTTATTATAATACTTATTGTTAAAACTAGGCCATCATTTTATACCAAAGATTGTTTTACTTTAGCATTTATACATTAAACCTTTAACTTAACTCTTAATTTTTCGAAAATATAAAATTACCTCCTTCACTCACAACGATGATGTACTTAAAATTGTTGCAGTCTGCTCCATGATTATCTTCTCGAAATACCAACGATAAGGTTCCTCTACAATGGTACCATATTTTCTGGCAATCCTTTAAACCTTAACATTGTTGGGAGGCATCAAGCGGACATCGTTTATAATTTTCACCATTATGAGGCATATTTATTTACCCTAATCGATTTGATTTAATCTGTAAATTAGATCATCTCATTAAGTAATTTTTTTTTCTGTTTATGAGATTTAAGATTTGAGCAAAATTTGCAAACTTTCGAACGTTAATTGACATGTCACTGACATGATTTATTTTGCTTGGTTTTGTAATGATAGTAGGGCACTCGTTAGATAAGTATATTTTATCATGTTTTCTTAGATTTTTCTCGACTCGAAATAGATATGTCGCACCTCGGAAAATGTGTGGTCTATAACCGCAAAACGCGCCTAAAGAAGTTTTCACTTCAAAAATTCCTTCTTAGTATTTGGTTATAGAATGAATTCCTAGGTTGCATATCCACATCTGGCGCAGGTAAAATGATCCATTGTTATATAGCGATTTTCAGGATTAGATTTAGTAGTCCTGTCCTCGCCTTGCGATAAAAACGCTGCCTCATAGTTTACTTTATGTTGTTCGTTGCCTTCACCACTATCACATGTAGCACAAGTATCACTTTTTGATATTGCGAAAGATAAATAAATTCCGTGGAAAATATTTTTGCGTATGTGCGATATTTTACAAAACATTTTGCCCGTTTCTTATTATCGTTACATGCATGCTACATTCTCGAAATACTTAGAATAGGTGACAGATACTTTTGTGATGGTTTACGTTCGAGAGTAGTGGGAAAGTTCAGCTGAAAAACTATTAATATGATTTTTAATATACTAACGTCTACCCGCTGACGGTAACTGACTATCCATATGGTATTATTATGGCTTTGCATGGCCCTCCGCTCGCTTCGCTCGCTTCGGGGACTCAACCAACAAGAACTAACAAAGCTAATCAAAACTAACCCAAGGCTAACTCAAACTAACCCAAAATTAAGAATTATTGTCTTTTATTAATTTACCTTTTTTTCTTAATTTTGGGTTAGTTTGGGTCAGCACTTGGTTAGTTCTTGTTGATTGAGCCCCCGTAGCGAGCGGAGCGAGAGGAGGGCCATGCAAAGCCATAATAATACCATATGGATAGTCAGTTACCGTCAAGGGCTAGACGTTAGTTTTTTAATATATTACCTAACATAGTCACTCAGTTTATGTCGTCTATTGGTATGTCTTCCTCTTTTTCTGAGGTACGAGTTGATTCAGTTAGTTGAATATTTTTCTGAAAATAGTCAATTTTTCTTTTTTCCTTTTTAATAAATGGAACAAAAGGCTTCCTTGCATATGGAAATAGTTTTCTGTCAAATTTCCAAAAGGTACTTGTAGGAGACAGCTCTATGACGGATCTCATTTCCAAAGTAACATTATCGCTACACTTTCTTGGTCACTTTATTGTACACAAAGTTTCATCATGTACAGCTTCACTTGCAACAATTTGCCCTCTTTGACTAATGTAACTCTTCTCCTTTTCTCTTGCTATAGCCGTGACACGTATGTTTCAATTGTTGGCATTTGATATCTTTTTTGTGGCCTTTTTATCCCTTTTAGAGAAAGACTTTGTTCTTTGGTTTCGAATCGCTAATAATTTCTTCAGTAGGAGTGTTGTTAGTTTGTGTTAGTTTGGGTTTTTTTCGAAATTATCATTAATTATTGTTGATGCAGGTATAGTATTAGTTTCGTTAAAATCATCATCAAAAATATTTCTTGTGGCTGCTTGCTTCCGCTACGTAAGTAAAATATTAATTGCATTGCTACTGCTGCTACTGCAGGACGGATAGTATTGGCTATCTAAATGAGGGAATGGCTCTTCTTCACTGCTGTATCGTTAATTTGAAATATTATAGAACACACCATTTGCTAAGCTTCGGAGAGCGATGCGTTCTGATTTGATTAGTCCTCTGCAGCCTGATTGTGGTTCTGATAGAAGCAAATAATAATACGTTTTTAAACGTGTAGCGTTGCAAACGCTACTAAATCCAGTAATACAGTTTCTGCCCTTTTACTAGTAGAGTAAGTTGTCGATGTTCTCGTTACCATACATCCGAACGCACCCCAACCAGTATCGACGCAGTTCTAAAGGTTTCATGGTCGCCCCGCGTGTTCGAACGTTCTCCTAACGGACATCTAAGTAAATTTTGGTAATTAACGAGGACATCTCTGCCGTGCGCTAAAGGCGTACGGAAGGAGAACAAAGACGTGTATTAATATTGCGATATTCTCGTAGTTATTTTTGACCATCACGTCCATTTTCTGCATTAATTTGTCGTGAGATAAATTGGCAAATATGCTGCCATATATATTTTCTCATATTATCGGCCGTATCGTCTCGTTTAAATATTTTCCGTATACCCTTCATAAAAAAAAAACGTGTAATCATATAACACGCTACTGAAGTGAAGCATCTTCAAATACACACGCATACCAGGAGAGGGGTTAAGAAATTGGTTTAATGATATTACTTGTACACTCTCAATTTTATTGAAATATTTTTGAATTTTTTATCATTCTACATTATTATATATCGTCAGTCATTCTCCACAGATAAAACAATAAATAGGCTTATGATAACTAAAACATGAAATATAAATTATACCGCCCCATACAACTCGGCCGCTAGCTAATTGGCTCAGACCGGCTGCCTGTCGTGTTATTGCATAGAAGCGTGCTCACATTCCCGTTTAGGTACACCAATTTTGAGCCACGCATGTGTACGTGCTGATTCATATATTTTTAAAAATTGTCTTTTCCTTCATTTTTTTCTTGATTTTGGACATGCCTTGGGCTAGTTATGTTTGGTTGCGCCCCCGGAGCGAGCGAAGCGATCAGAGGGCTGTGCGTGAAGTGTAATATTAGAACGATAACTGCTGCCGACAACACTGAACTGCTGCCAAATGCGCAGGTCCGAAGGTCGAAAATTTGGTCTACCTAGACGTGAGTCGCGCTCACGGCTAAAGCGATCCCCAATACTAACTCAACTACGTAGCGTTGCATGTTTTCGTTACATAGCAAATCGCATGAAACGAACTTACCCTACCGTGCGTAAAGACGTTTCACTTCAAAAGGTATGCTAGTGAATCTATATTGGATAGTTAAAATTGTTTATAATTTAATTGGGGTCCTTCATCGGTGCTGAACATCCTTCCTTGGCCTGGTTTTTCACTTACCTAGAGACTTTCTCCAGTTTCATTCCGTTCATCTGATGCCTTATGTCGAGCTGATGCTGATCACATAGTGTGAAACGTAGCTCCGCAGGAAACGCCAAAGCACTGATTGGAGCCAGCCATGTATTTGTGAGAGTTGAGGACTAGCCACCAACCTCTGCCAGTGGATATCACCACCGAAAGAACTACAGAATACAAGTAGGCCCTATAATTACCTAACTTAATGTTTTCAAACTTACCGTTAAGTGACATTTAGTAGATAATTATCTTTTATTGTCTATATTACGGCTTATTATCGTTATTTAATTAATTGATATAGATTTTCTTCATTATCGTGTCTCATATTATCTGGGTTATCGAATGCCTAGTTAATATGACCGTAATTATTTGATACACTTTTTTTATTACGTACATTTACCTACGCTCTTACTGTAAGTCACATAATTACTTACTGTATTTGCTTTATTGAATTTACCGTTAAATGACTTTAGGTTATCTATTATCTTGTATCGTACCAATTACTGTTTCTTACATTTGATTTAGAAATACTTATTTTCTTCATTATCATATCGGATATTATCTCGGTTAGCGAATTTCTTGCTAATGTTATAGTAATTATCTGATTTATTATTGTATTGCGTCTTCCTGCTTAAACGCTACACTTTTACCGTAATTTGCTGTAAGCTGATGACAGTAAACCGTCTTATTCAAGTGAAACTTTAGAATTTCCACTTAATGCAAGTCACCGAATTGACCTCATTTCAATTTCTCCTGTAGAAATTCACCGACTATATATTTTCTTCACAGGTTAAATCATTGATTTAATATATTTTTATTAACTGTTTATTTGTCTGCCATGGGATTAATTTAAAATAGTTTTCGTTTAGTAAAGTAATTCTTATTTACGTGATTCTCTGTGTTCGCTCAGAACTTTAAGGATATAGAATTTATTTTGGGTTAGAAATATGCAAAAGAGTTTCAACTATCGGGACTTCTGATGTATCGAGATAATAAAAGACAATCGTGAAACGAATTTAAATGGCCATTAATACTGTGTAAACACCATATATTTCAAGATTAATAAGTATTAATTCAATAAATTTTAATTTTATTTTTTAAAATATTAGCTATTTATGTACCAAGGAAGCTACTAAGATCATTACGTTTAGGAAGCGACAATCCAGCCCGCGGGCCTATGGCCCGAGGGATGGATGTCGCTCGATCAGTAGCGTAACTAGCCACCTGACCTGGGGGAGCCTAGAGTGGGCCTGTTATTGTGATATGGAGAAAAAAATCAAAGTCAGCCTTTTCCTGTGGGGGGGCTGGCGATGTCTGGGAGGGGCCCGCCCCCCCAGGCCCCCCTGTAGTTGCGCCGCTGCGCTCGATGGGCGTAATCATCTATTAATGCCAGTGATGCATACAAGATTTTATTATTCACTTCACATGATATGAAAGGTTAAAAACTGAGATAATTTTAGTTTTTATTTTACCTTGTAAACAATGCGTATAACGTATCCATGATATGTAGACGAATTTATGATTTGACCGGCTTGACCTTTATACAAAACGTTATGAGAGGGCGTTATAAATTCATATCGCCCTCTCATAATGCCCGGCCCCATGCATTGTAGTCATACTTATATATTTCGTATCTTAAACATTAGAAGGGAATAATACTGAAGTAAAATATACAATAATTACTTATACTTCACTGAGGTATTATCTGTTCCTATAAGATATGAAATTTGTCGCTCTCCGGGCGTATAACCATCTTAGTAACGCCCTTGGTACATAAATAGCTATTACACTCTGATAATAAATATATATAATTGCATTATTTGCAAGGTAAAATGAGAACTAGAAAATCTCCGAATTTTTACTTGTTATTTTGTGTGATGTGATAAATAAAATCTCGTATGCATCACTCGATGATTACGCCCATCCCCATCTAGCGACATCTATCTATCAATCCATCTGCCCTCGGGCTGGATCGGCTTAGTAACGCCCTTGGCACATAAATAGCTAATACAAAATTTGCCCATAACTTGCAACATCTGAGGCCTGAGAAATGGTAAAGATTTTTCTCTATCTCTAGGATATCTAGCGCCCAAAACACATTTATTCTGATAACTGGAATCAACCCGCCATTCATTATAAAAGAGTCTGAGAAATATTTACTCTGTACATCAATGAAATAGCAAAAAGAGTTACAAAATAGCCTAACAAGATGCAACTTCCCAATCAATAGGGTAAGATGAGTCATTCTGTCTCGCATTATCACTATCTCCAGATACATCTAAGAGAGTTTCAGCTTAAATATCGTACTCTAGCATCCCTCTACCGCTACGGCAATCCTTCAAGGGTTTCGCTTTTTGTTCAGCTACTCCCGTAAGGTAAGACACACGTTTATCATTTTAATTAAAGGGCTCACATTAAAACAGAGGGTTTAAATGAAATGAATTCGTTTTTATTGTTTGGGCGCGCGAAACCCTTTTGTCGCCTGGTTTTTGTGTAAAGAGAATAAACGGGAAAGCGGTGCCAAAACAAATTCTTTAGTATTTTCATGTTAATACCGGGCGGTATACAATGTGGCTCAGAAAGTCTACAGTTGCGGTAAAAAATACTTATTGCTGATTGTTTGGCCGAAATATAAGCACCACAGAAGCACAGCTGACTGCGAGGGGAGCCAATAGGAAGTGGATCTGGTCGAGGATCGAGCTGAGGTGAGCCACAAAGGCTTTTCTCCAATCTAAGTATTTTTATATGAAAAAAAAAACTCGCCACAAAAAGTGTTACTCTTACATCTAAGGATACAATATAATACAGGATCTCTCATCGAAAAGTACCACATTTCGTGATCTTATAACCGAAAAACTAAAATAGATATCAGGTTGCGGTTTTAACAGAATGTATTCGATGCTTTTTAGTTTTACCAAAATGATAATTTCATTCAAACAACGTCTACCAAGAATGGCTTTTTTCGTGAAAAAAAGCTCCATCTTTCTCCTTTCAAAAATACATATATTGTTGCCATTATTTTCATATTTAGAAGCGGAAATCTAATTAGATATAATGGCTGTCTCATTTGCGTGTTGGTTCAATTCATTTATAATTTAGCAATCATCAAGTTTAAGAATAAGAATAATCAGAAACACATTTGTCAAAATAACTGGTATGTATTTATACAAAAAATTAAAATTTAGTTTCATCTGATCTGATCTGAAGCTGGTCTCATTAATTAGAAATATTTATTGTATCTAAGTGTTTAAAAAAGCGCATTAATATTAAGTGTTGAAAGTACCTTTCATTTACTTCTGTGCATTTATGCATTACATAAAGAAAGTGCTGATACGCATTTTGTAAACATCAACCTAGGAATACTGTCTATCACATTCCTAATAGTTTCTCTGAGCTGTTGTTCTGTTTCAGGAATAGGGTTATAGTAAAAAACATATATAAAAAAAGTAGACCGATTTGTTTACTAAATATGAACACGCCAACAATGTTCCCCTTCTTCTTTCCCCTCTTATAAAATAGAACGCAAGCCCTAGTATTACTTACCGCTCCTGCGGCGTTGTTGCGATGACACCTAAGAGTATGTCTGTATCATAGAAAATCGGCAGCTTGTTTTTAATAACGTAACAGAAAAATTACATTTATTAGAAAATAGAGCATGTCAAAATATAAATTTTTCGCTTTAAAGTATACCGTGCAGATTATAATACCAACATATAAACATTTATAATACAAAACTTGAATCAAATAGAAAACACAAAAAAATATGTAGTGTTATTTGGTAAATTTTGAGTGTAACAACAATTGGAATTTTATAAAAACGTTTTTTCTTCTACA
The DNA here is from genome assembly GCA_016904865.1 of Pissodes strobi. NCBI lineage: Eukaryota > Metazoa > Arthropoda > Insecta > Coleoptera > Curculionidae > Pissodes > Pissodes strobi. Next base: position 17,789 of record MU192207.1, on the reverse strand, counting down.
TTTAGACACTTTGAAAAGGCGTTTTTAACCATTAAAATGTTGCGCAATTGTTTAGTTATCCCACAAGAAAACCCCAAAGTTCAACTTTTGAGGAGCTGAAATGGTAAAAAATGGTTGTACGCATGGTCCTTCGCTCGCTCTGGGGGCGCAACCAAACAAAACTAACCCAAAGTAACCCAAGGCATGCCCAAGATCAAGAAAACTTTAAAAAATATTTGCATTCTTGGCTGACAATTTTTTTTTTTTTTTTGATATTGGGCATGCCTTGAGTTAGTTTGGGTTAGTTTTGTTTGGTTGCGCCCCGGAGCGAGCGGAGGGCTATACGTAAAGTGGAACATTTATTGTTTACATTAATTTGGGTTAGCTCGGGTTAGTTCTTATTGGTTACGCCCCCGAATCGAGTTACCCCGTAAGAGAAGGTGAAACCTTTGGCAACACTGCGCGTCAGATGCCAAAAATTTCCTGATTTTCATATTTCAGCTTCTCAATAGTCGAGCATTGGGTCATTTTTGTGGGATAACCAAACAATTGGGCACCATTCTAATGGTCAAAAAGTATTTTCAAAGTGTCTAAGTAAAGAAAAAAAAACTAGAAAATTCCAATTGTTATTAAACTGAAAAATTACCCTATTTTCCGCCAGAAACGTTATGTAAACTGGGCCCTATGTCACTACTTCACCACTTCACATTGGTCACGAAATCAGCAGTACTCCCTCTTGCCGCACATGCCGACAATGTCGCGTAGCTGCCACTCGTCTAGAAAAAACCGGCCGCCATGTACATCGCGTTTTTGCCATATCGGTTTGTTGTTTTTTATATGTCTTTGAAACAAACTCACAATCGTATAGTACATATGAAGTCAATCCGAATAACAGAAAAACTGGAACTCGGGTTATAAAGCATCGCTAGGATTGGTAAAAATATTTTAAAAGTGCATTTGTACTTACGCTCACCGTTTTTAACAATTTTTAGGTACTTAACTATATTTTGGAACGTTGATACGCTATATGTCATCAAACGTTGATTGAGCTATACATCATCAAACTTTTAAACTTAATAAGTGTGTTTAGTTTTAATGCAAACTAAAAAATATAAACAATAGGTATAAACTGTGGTTCTAAAAACTAAATGAAAACATGTTTGTTGTTATTATTTTAAATTTTGCAGAAGTTTAAAGAAGGGAAACGGAAAATACATTTGGAATTTCCTTATGCAAATAAAGATCTAATCCATTTTTGCACATTGTTGTATAAAAAAATAGATGATTGTCGTCATATTAAAAGCATGTATATGAGAAAACAGTGCGCGTCTTTAATGTTCCTCCTTCTCTCTTACTAACTTTTAAAACGCTCATTTGTTTGTAGCAATGGTTAAAATGGCGGACAACCGCCATGTTGGAACTTTTAAATAGAAAGGTGTGTCTTGCGATACCTCATTTCAAACGTATCATTGAGTACTTTATGATTTCATACTATTAGACGCTTCTATTACAATTCAGAACAACATGGAGGCGCTTTTAAAACTGACAATTTTTCTTCTTTGACATGTCATAAAACCCAAACGGTTAGAGAATTACGGTTTGCACGTTCCCTCTTAACTACATTCTAATGGTCAAAAACGTCTTTTCAAAGTGTCTAGATAAAGAAAAAAAAATGTAGAAAATTCCAATTGTTATTAAACTGAAAAATTACCCCATTTTCCGCTAGAAACATTATGTAAACTGGGCCCTATGTTACTACTTCACCACTTTACATTGGTCACGAAATCAGCGGTACTCCCTCTTGTCGCACATGCCGATAATGTCGCGTAGTCGCCACTCGTCTAGAAGAAACCGGCCGCCATGTACGTCGCGTTTTTGCCATATAGGTTTGTTGTTTTTATATGTCTTTGAAACAAACTCACAATCGTATAGTATATACGAAGTCAATCCAAATAACAGGAAACCCCGGACGACCGCCATGCTGGAACTTTTAAATAGAAAGGTGTGTCTTGCGATATCTCGTTTCAAACGTATAATTGAGTACTTTATGATTTCATACTATTAGACGGTTCTATTATCATTCAAAACAACATGGAGGCGTTTTTAAAACTGACAATTTTTCTTCTTTGACATGTCATAAAACCCAAACAGTTAGAGAATTACGGTTTGCACTTTCCCTCTTAACTATTTAGGAGCTATTCTGCCATATAAATTTTAAGTACTGTTAGCTGTCAATTTTTTTACATATTTTGACATTTTTTGGCAGCAATGAAATGTATCAGATAGCCTTTAAAAAAACAAATCACATTTCTCTATCTTAAACCGGACGGATTATTATAAATTGTTTAAAAGATACAGAATATTTGCAGCATGATATCGATCAACTTTTGAATGGCGTAATGAAAATTAATTATACTTAAATGTGGAAAATAGTTATTTTTGTTACAAGTACCTAAAATGGAGTTTTTCAGGACGAATCATTGCTGTTTCCGGACGAGGCGTTAGCCGAGTCCGGAATAGCAGATGAGGCCTGAAAAACTTCATTTAGGTACGCGTGACAAACACTATTTTTTGTCATACGCTCCCAAAATTTAATTTTTATTTATACGCTTTTTACAATTCTTCAGAACGCCTAAATTTGCAAATTTACCATAATTTTTTAAATCATAATGTAGGACAAAGTTAGCTTAGAATTTGATATCGTAGCAACTATTTGACAATTTTGTCATGTCATTCGAAATTTGACATTTAGACATATTCAGGAGTTTTGGAATAGTCCGTAAAGGTTGCCATGACGACTTTTAGGGACTAGGCCTAAAAAAGAAGTATTTTACGGACTCAAATCAGTCCGTAAAATAGCTATTTTTGGGAGCGTATGACAAAAATGTAGTTATTTCTTTTACTGGAAAAAAGAATCCTATCCATTGCACTTACAATGTTAATTCTGCTAATTTAGAAAGAATCTTCCTGGTTAAGGACTTAGGCATTTGGTTTGATTCTAAATTGAACTTTTCGCATCGTATACAGATGGCTGTAAACAGTGCATTAAAAATGTTAGGTTTTATGAGCCGTACTTTGAAAGATTTCAATAATATATGTTGCAAGATTTATTTTGTTCTATTATTGGATCTGTAATGGAATGTGCAGTTCCATTATGGTGTCCATACTATTCTACCAGTGGAAATGAAGTTGAAAGAGTGTAAAAAATCTGAGATTTATTGCATATAAATTGGGTGAAACATATAATATAACTATGATGATATTATGCAACTTTTTAATCTTCGCTCCTTGCATTCTAGACGTCAATATTTTGAATTATTTACTCTATTTAAAATAGTTAATAATATGATCAAATCAAATTACTGCAGCGGGTGGGAGTGACTCCATCTTCCACAAAGATCTCTTAGAAATTCACACACATTTGTTACATATCATAGGACTAACTACGGTGTAAATACTCTATTATCTCGAATATCAAAATTGGCAAATGAAAATGCAAATAAAACAAGTATAGATTTCTTTAATATCAAATGTAATAAATTAAAAAAAATTGTTATGGAATCTTACAAGACCTAAATGATTGTGACTTTCAATCTGGGTGATTAAGTATTTTCTTTTTTTGTTTACCATCTAGGTAATTATATTATTACAAATGATATCAGATAATACTGAATATATATTTTTTTGTTGTAGATACTTTATTTACTACTTGTTAAATAGTTGCAAGTTCTTGTGCAGTATTTTGCGGCTCTTTTTTGTATATGCTAAAAGCGTTAAAAATGTTCCATTCTATTCTATTCTATTAATCCTCTAATCAATTATCAATTAAACGTAAATTGTTTTTTCCCGAACTGTGACTTAAATTATTTTTTTTAGTTATATGCATCTTTCAATATAAACAAGTTATTCTTTTGTGTCTAGTTATCTTCATTTTTAAAATGGTTGATTATTTTCTGCTTGACAACAGGCTTATTACAATGTTACCCTTACTTTAAACAGGTGTCCCCTTAAATGTTATGCCTATGGTGCGCCGCGCCGCCGGGAGAAACATGGCGCAGGCGCGTCATTGTGGGCGTACATAAACGAAACATAAATGAAATTTTCGCGCGCTTCGGCCGCCATCTTCATTGCTTTTCATTCTTTATTTTGTCGCCTCTTCACGTTAATATTTCTAATGTTGGCATGCAAACATTTGGTAAAGTATGAATGACCTACTCCGTCTATTGTTTTTTTATATGTCTTTGTTTATAGCAGCTTTCCTTGACGTAACTCTAAAGAAAAAATCTGACACGGTTAAGCCCTGCGAATAAGGCGGTCATTCTATGGGACCTGCTCTTTCGATCCATCGTCCAGGAAATTTATTATTTAATGACTCTTGGGCATCCATCGAGTAATGTGCTGGAGCGCTATCTTGCTGGGAAAAAGTAGTTCTTGGATTTCGTACTTATCGATAAAAAAAATCTCTCCACAAAATTTTCGGACAAGAAAAATGAGCCATACATTTTGTGAGCAGATATGCCACACCATACTATTATTGTTGGTAAATCCCTTTGAAATTCATTAAAAGCACGTGGATTTTTATCTGCCCAAAGGCGGCAATTGTATTTTTCACTTGCCCGTTTAAATGGAAAATTGCTTCATCTGACGTTATGAGCTTAATATTTGCTTGTCGTCTGAAGAAGTCTAGCATTGTCTCGTATAGAAGATTTCTTCCTTCAAAGCAGGTTTCAGATTTTTTTTAATGTCTTATAAGCTTTGATTTTTAATATTCTTAGCAAGCGAAAAACTTGTTGCAAAGCACTTGATTTTTCGAATGGAAAAACGATTATTATTGGCATTTAGAATCTCTTGAACTGCTAGTACTTCATCAAAAACTAAATTTTTCTGCCAGTCCGCAACTCTTTAATGAACCTGTTCCTTGAAGTTTCTGCTCCCAAGACAAAATAGTTTTCCTCGAAGGTTAAACGTTGGCGTTGTCCGAAATCGTCTTCTTATAAAATAATCGACTTTGTCTCAATGTACGTTATTGCAACAGTTATATTTGTCTATACTGAACAGTTTTGTTGGCAGATTAAAACTACTTCAAGCCAAAAGTGACAGTTTACCAAGTTGTCAAATATTTAATATGCATGGCAGTTTGCAATAATTTAAGGAGGGTTTCGTAATGAATCTAAAAAGCACTACTGCGTTTAAACTGAATTGCCGCTCCTAAATATGAAAATAATGGCAAAAATTTATAGATTATTGACAAGTAGATGGGCTTGTCGATGGTGGTAATAGATAGAGGAAATACAGGATGCTCAATTTATAAGTGAATAAGTGTCTATTAAAAAGAGCCATTCTTGGTAGACGTTGTTTGAATGAAAGCATCATTTTGGAAACACTGTCAAAAAAAACTTAAAAGTATCGGATATCTCCTGAAGTATATTGAAGAATTATTTTAACGAGCTTTATAAGTTTCAAAAAATATTTTTATGTAGATTTGCTATTATCAAATAATTTTCCCTGATGTTCAATATTTTTACATTATACTTACGTGACTAAACCAAAAATTAAACGTAAGCTAACCCAAACTAACCCGAAAAGAAGGAAGGTTTTTTTAGTGTGTGTTTTATCACTGGAAAATGCGCAGCCTGTTTGTATATTAGTGCTCTCTAAGCTAGATAAACTACTCACAAGTATGGTTTCGTATTTTCGCCTAAAATTTTAATTTAAATCTTTTAACCTAAGCTAGACCACTGCCACGACACCTTAGGTAACATGATTTTTTTTAATAAATCAGAATTAGCCATTTTTCCATTTCCAAAGGGTTTGGACTTTGGAAAGTTTTCGCCTTACTTTATTAGGACGTGGTGGATTGTTATTTTCTCTTTACCATCACTAGTTTTGAATAAAATATCGTTAAGAAAATTCCAATTTAATCCAAGTTATTTAAAGAAAGACAATTTTGAAAAAAGTATTAAATTTGTATCAGCAAAATAGTACAATAATTCAGCCCCACCTTTTGCTTCGTTTTACGGTCATTTACGTTCATATTTTTAGGGATATATTTTACACAAAAACACTACCCGCATGTGAAATTTTGAAGTCAGCATCCCAATTCCTCAAAAATCCCAAAATTAAAGGCTGTAGGAGAGTGCTAAAATATACGGCAAAACCCTGTACCTCTAGAACTCTACTTATCCTTATAACAGTATACATATTTTACGCGTATACCCATTACAACATTACTTAACAGTTTTTAATGAGCTAAAAACAATTCAACTTCATATTATCTCCGTAATCTTCCTCTATCACATACAAATTTGTTGAATGACACCTAAATAATCTCACGATTCCTTTTAAGGCCCACCGGAATGCCGCGTCTAAATCAAATACGGTCAAAACTAGATCAGCCATTAAGATAGCTGTACGGCGGGCCAATTACCAATACCCTTAAATAGGGGCCGATTATTTTAAATGGGATATTCGATAGATGTCTAGATAAATGCCATCTATTTTCGGTATTTACCTTAATGGTAACGGTCAGCATGTTAAGGAGTCGGGGTTTGTTGGCAAGAGATAGTGGCAGTGTTTTAATTTAAATTCTGACACTCAACCACAGTTAGTCCATTATTTAGGAGGAAAATATCTGTTTAAAATGATAAGCATTATATATACGGATCTTGACGCAGATTTATACAACAACCACTTTAGGTTATCATTAGATTTATCAGGAAACCCAAATGGTCATCAAAGTTTTCAAACAAATTATAATCAATATTATTAGATCTTAAGGAAAAATGTACCGGATGGCCATCTAAGAATGGCACTCGGCTATATCTCAAAAAGTAATTATCGTAAAGACTTACGGTAAAAAAATCATATCTAAAGCGAAAAACCAAGAATGTTTAAAAAAAAAAATCGCAAAAATTATAATGTCGATACCTAATGTCAATCATATTCAGATTGGAGCTATTTATAGGGTATGAGGCTTTATTTGGAAAATAAAATTATTTTCCACCTGTAGAAGTGTTTCATATGTTTCGTTCTTATTTTCGATGCAGTGTAATTAGGGATAGAAACGATGCATCGATGTTTTTAAAACATCGATATCGAAAGGAAAAACATCGATGATCACATCGATTTTTAAAGCCGTCGATGCATCGATATATTGAATGGAAAACGAACCATCGACAAAAAACATTATTATTTAACAAATATTTGAATTAAAAAATAACAAAATTGCAACAATAAAATACCTAATATTATCAATAATAACAAATATTAGTTTTCGTTCTGCAAATAAAAATTATCAGATATGTAAGAAACAAAATGAGGATATCTTCAGTCAAAACACTAAAAACATCTTAATTTTACAGTTGGTTATGACTGTTACACCCTCTAGCGGGCATTTT
>MU192207.1:0-10013 GCA_016904865.1 Pissodes strobi | reverse complement strand
CTTCTACGGATGCAAAATTAATATTTTTTTTTTTTGGTGGCCATATTTGTAAAAAAAATATTAATTTTCCATCCGTAGAAGTGATATATTCCGTGCTACTTTTTCAATGCAATGATAATGTAGATGTTGCCGCTAACATGGTTTCTTTGAAAAACTTCGAATTTTGTGTGGACAGAAGGGCAAAATTCGCTTATGTTGAATGAATATTAATTTTTATTGACATTTTAAATAAAATGTTGGTATTTTAGCAGTAAATTATTATATATTGTGCTGAAATAAGGATAACTGGGATTTACTAACAGCGGGTCTTCCGAAATATGTCCCAAAATCCGATTTTATTTCGAGTATTTATTTATTTTACTTATATTTTAGGTTAGGTAAGAGATATCGAGATGCGGTTTTCACTGACGTATTAGGCTCCCATTTGGCTGTTCTCTCGTTCTAAAAAAGTGGTATCGTTGCATTTAAATTTTTCGAGAAAATCTGACTTAATAGCCATTATGTCAGATAACGCCCTCTAGCGGCTAGGTAATAAATCACAATCATCCCATTTAAGGCATGATGGATAGCCTAAAAAAAGCCCTTTTCCACGACTCTATGCTTATTAAGATCCGTTCAGCCATTTTGAAGTCATTGTCATTTATTGTTCCAACACCTCCAACATTTCCTCGACCACTTTAGTTGTAATTTTTTTTACCGTAAGTCTTTACGACCATTACTTTTCGATATATAGCCGAGTGGCATTCTTAGTTGGCCGCCCGGTACAGTAATGGTATATTCACTTTCATACGACCTGAGCTTTTCTTCAGACCTTAACATTATTTTTAAGTATGCACATTCAGCTACGGTACTTAGAAATATTTAAGAAATAACACACTAGTGTGATATAAAACTACAAAAATATTTTCTAATGCATCAATGTTTTAAAAATTTTAAACACCAAATTTTAAGACAAAATAGAAATAGACCTATTCTTACAAACGTCTTTTTTCGTTTTATTCCAGGTCTGTCACAGAAAATAGAGAGAATAGGTAACAAGTTTAACATTCCCACTATTTTCAAAACAGCAAACACACTTAGATATAGATCAACAATAACAAAATCATATTAAGAAAGTGAAAAATGTCATCTATTAGATGTATTAACCAAACGAATAAAACAACACTAAAGTTGGGCTAAAAATACAGAATTTCACAAAATTAAGTATTTGTCAACATGCATTTGTCAACAATTACAGAATAAAATGGAACATTTGAAGCATTTTAGCAAAAGAAGATTTATGAAAAAAAAAAACGTGAATCTGAGGGAAGTGCTTTGATATTGTTAAATGAAGGTGAATAATTGTTACATTTGCTAAAACTAAGGCAATTCTATGTTCCAAAAAGTGCGACTGTTATAAACATAATGGCCTAGTTAAGTTATTATTATTATTATGTTTGTTTTCCACTTTTTCTTGGGTTTGTTCCCGGGCTCTTCCTACGGAATCCTACGCAGACCTAGTGCGCTTATTGCTTGAGAAAAGTTCGGGCTATTAGCACATGAATTATACCGAAAAACAAGCTCTGCTGAAATGTTGAAAATTTCAATGTATTACAGTTTGTAGTCGAACCGAAACAATTTGGATTTTTTGTTGCTATGACAGGTTTAAAGAAATATATGGAAGATACAAGCATATTAAAAGAATTAAAAGTAGAGGACGCGCTGCCCAGATTATTAAACCTTGTTTCCATTTCTCTATTTAGTTCTTGTTTGATCTAAAAACATTTATAGCTGGTTGTTGGAGATCTTCATGTGATGTTGTTCTTCTACGTAGTCTTGTTGTACTACTATTCGTGATGAGGGTGATTGCACCTATTTATCTGTTGTGTGTGTGAAGCGTGATTTTCCTTGCTCATCTGTGAGTATTATGTCTGCTCCATCCTTATTTTTGTGTTGCTCTGCGACTCCTTCTATGATTTTTTTGTATTTCGCGTGCTGTTAGTCTATTGTTCGTTAATATGTCACGTTCTTGGTAAGTTCCTATATTCGTAGCCTACTCTCTATTTTGATCATGTCTCTTTTCCAAAGTTTCTTCATGATTGATTTTAGATTTATCAATATCTTCCATTTGTGGTAGTAGCTTCAGGATTGCCAATCAGTAGTAGGTAAATTGTCTTGGGATATTTTCTTTTATCTATTATTGCTGATTTGCCCTTCAAAGGCATTTTCTTCTATAGCGCTCTCCGTTGTTTGTGGTAGACGTAAAAGCTTAGCTTCTGAAATTCAGAGAAAGCGAGTGTCTGAAGACTTGTTCCATATGTAGTTGCTTTTTCCATAAGAGCATGAAACATACATCTCAATGTTTCGCATACTATTGTCTCACATTAGTGAATAGTTCTGAAGCTCTGACCAGTTTTGGCTTATATATTTCGGTGAGTCTTCTCTTACTTGTTCGTGGTAGTTTTGGTGGCCATATAAGTAAGTATAAGCACACTATTCTAAACTGGCGACTCCCAATACCAACAATATGGTATCTTGAAAGAATCCTGATCTCTGAAGTAGGGTCGGCTACACAGCATTTTTATCGATAAAGTTCGCCTGTTCATTTTCTCTCACGCTATCAGTCTCAGCGGTGGCTCCAAGAGTGCCCTAGCGATCCCCAGGCATCGGCAGTGTTCCGAGGGTTCCTGTTTGCAGCATTTTCATGGGTGTCCCATTTAACACAGAAGATACGCCATTCTTACCCTACTGCCAGGTAACTGGGAGCCGTGGGGGGTCGTCAGTCCCCACTAGCTACCAAAATGACTACTCCTGTGCAGCGGCGGATCTAGAGACGCGTGGACCTCAGGGCAAAATATATTTATGGGCCCCTACCGGTTGTATATTGTAAGACTAAGTTAAGACATCGTGGGGCCCTTTTGAACCTTGGGCCCCAGGACGGCGCACCGAACTGCCCGGTGATATGTCCGCCACTGCTCCTGTGTGGTATTGATATTATAAAACCATTATTATTATTATTAATATTGTTATTATTAACATTAATAAATACTTTCATTTGTTCATTTATATTTTTATATTTGAATGCATAGTATTTTCTTCACTTCTTGCAAATATATACATTTAAGATGTATACTTCAACGATTTTTTCTTTTTGCACCCTATTTGACCTAATATAACTGATAGATTTCCCTCACCTTTCTTGCTCTCATCTCGCTACCGTTTTTGTCATTTCTGAAAATATGATTACCCTGTGTAATACGTAGTTACGTTCGCTCCGAGTTCATGCTATGTATTCATCTAGTAGAAAAAAATCCTTAATTAAGGCAATCCCTCGTGCGGCAAAACATAAAATTAATCCTGCTTGGAAATGCACTAAATCCAAGTCAAAGTATTTCATAATTGGCCATGCGATAAAATCTGTTAACACTTCTCCATAGTCATAAAAACAATAAAGCCTCGCCTCAAAACTTTTCTAGTCACACATCCACTTTAACTCTAAAATATTGGATCGTGCAACCTCATTTCACGTAATATCCAGAAAGCATATGCACTTGCCTTGCCATATTGGATTTCGCGGTAAACTTTCATTTCCTCCATCTCTCGATATCAGCAATTTCTGATGGGATGCCCTCTATTCTATTCTATTCTATTTTCTCACAATGTACGGTTTGCAATTGGGCTTACGGCCGCGGAGAATTGGCAATTATTTATCGAAGCTGCTAAAAATAATTTGTTTAATGGACAGAGTGGCAATAAAAAATACATACCTGAAGCATAGTTAGCCTCAGATAAGGAACCATCACATCAGGAGAAAATAGAAAGTTTTGCAAAAAGTTAATAATCACGAAGAGTTGTATCTGGAGTTATTTTTAACAACATACATTCGGTATTCAAAACACCATTAAATGAATTTATGTATTTATTTATATAATTTTTCGAGACGTATCTATGTCTAAAGCACACGCAATTATATCAACGTGCATGTAGTTTCAAGCAGACGTTGGTATAATAACATATTAATTATTAAAAAGCACTCTGATACAAAACAATAATTCCATTTAAACCTTTGCCTTCATCTTAGACGGCGGAAAACAGCGCTATTGAAAGCACCCCCTAGGTATTATTTACTCCCGAGATCCCCATTTGCATCTCAATGCATCCAGAAATATCATGCCGACTAGGGGGAGGTTTGCCACAGACACAGTTTTAGCCGATATTGGCGCCGGAAGCATATATTTTAGAACTTACGAATAAGTTCAAAAATGTATACTTAACTTTGTAGAGTAGAAGTCGTTGTCCCGCAACCGCAAATCCAGTTTTTTTAGTCCCTAGACCTATATATTTTATCATAATAAATTTAACTTAACCAATCGGATAAACTAACATTTTACACATTCTAGGCCACGTTCACGATAATCCAACGATCGGGGAACAGTGATTCAATTGAGCAGATTTTTGGTAAATGGTATATATATGCTCAACTCTTTCAACTTGTTCATTGGCAATAGCTCTAATTGGATAACATTTTTTGAATTTACAATACTAAAATTCGTACCACAATTTCTATTGCTTCTGCCGAACATAGTCAAAGGTCATTAAAACCCTTGCAAATGGTCTACAAATATGTCATTAGCGTACTGTATGTTCTTTAGTCGCTATCCGCTTACAATTATGCCAGCGTCCAATTCGTCTAAGGCTTCTTTGCATACCTATTTAATTGCAATGGTGACAATATGCATCTCTACTTGACGCACCACTGAATCTGAATACTTTCAAAACATCTGATCAAGAATTTTTACAGGAGGCTTGAGTCACAATGAGATGCATTTCTTATACAAATTTCGTTTTTTTTTGTTCTGTCACAAAATTATTCTTCGAAAAGAGTTCTTAGAAGTTAAACATCTGAAAGAAGAATGACTAAGCTAAAGATTTTAATATCTTCCCAAACAACCGACAGTGGGTATATTGGTCGGGGTCGTTTGGCCATATGTAGAACTTTCTGCGCCTCGACCTAGGTAGATTTTTGTACGTGTCCTCTTATAGAAGCTAGCTGTATAAACATTTTATACAGCTTTATATATTTCTCGGAACCATGCAGCCTAGCTCGTTTGGTGAAAAGCCAACTTTTTTGAAATGCTTATGTATGCTTCGAGAGAGCATAGAACATTTGCAGACTCTGCAGTGTTCGCTATCAACTTTGCCTCAGATAATAAGAGCAGATAAGGGGCAGTGTTCAGTGAAAAGGTCAGCGCTTAATTCATCCTCCTGATATTCTTTTATGGGCATTTCAAAAAGTTATTCGCTTGCCTTTGGCCCGGTGATTGTTCCCATATCTTTTTTTTTATTGGGTTTCCCTTGTTTTAAAATACGTCTTCACGTGCCATTGATTGGCGTCACGGAATGGTTCGAGTCCGTGGAATGGTGTTTCGACTTGTTCTCAATCCATCTACACCTTCGTGCCCCGGCACCCACATGAAGGTCAGGTTATCACTTTTTGCCGGTTGCTTTAAGATAGTTTTGCATTCCCAGATAAGCTTGGCCTCCTAAGTCCAAGAATTCAGAGACTTTTTTGGTGCCTGATTATCGGATAAATGTATATTTTAGCTCATTGAATACATCTGTTGCTACATTTCAAAGCACATGTATTTAAGAACTTCTGTCTGCAAGATAGATGGTATGGTATGTATGTATATATAGTTAGATAGACAGATATATAGAGAAATTAAAGCAGGTGCATAGGAACAAAATACTACACCACAAGAGCAATATAGCTATCTTCTGTGAGTCTTTCGATGGCTGAAAAGACCTATTCCTGAGTTTTTGAGGTTACTACTCCGCCACACTCGGGACATTCGCCTATTTGGTTGTGCGCTATAGTTGTTTACGACTTGCCTCCATTCCGACCGATCTGCTGCCAGACTCTCTCAATGTCTCTCAATTTTCTGACATACGTTGGATCTATTCAATCAATCTTAGTTGTGCCCGACCGATCATTGTATCTGCGCTTTGGGGATAAGTTTTTTGAAAATAGTTTTATTGGCTAATTTATGACGAAATTTAGTTTGCGTAATCTGCCTTAGCTATCTCTGCTGCAGTTGGTTCAAAGCTTTTAGATGCTGTTTGTAGGTTGTCCACGTTTCGCATGCTTATATCATAGCTGGAATAATTGTGGCTCGATAGACAACCACTTTGGTTTATCCTGTTGATGGACAGGTCACGATTGTGAAATACTCTTTCTCTTAAACCCCAGTATGCTATTGATGCCGCACTGGCTCTCTTTTGGATCTCATCGTCAATATTAGCTTTAGTGTTTACAATGCCTCCCAGGCAATTGAAGTACTCTACCTATTCTAACTTTTCGTCTTCGATCAGGACGTCTACTCTTTTTGCATTTTGTGGGTACTCATGATTTTAGTCTTACCGACATTGATTTCTAATGTTATTGCTGTATACTCCCATTCGAATTTCTTTTAATTTGCTTGCACACTTCCGGCGGATTGTGCAATTAGGCCTCAATCATGCATATTGTAGGTGGGTAAGGATTTTCGTCTTCGTTTTTGCTCTGAGCCTTTTTAGGTTGAACAAACGGCCTTCGAATCCTGTATCTAGCTTCGAACCTCCCTGCGAGCAGTTTACTCTCTACAATCATGGACATATACTAGTTCCGGAAGACGATTTTGGAACGACTACTCGACGGTCTTGAATGACCACTTTAAAAGACGTTTCATAATCATACTGTGTTAGAGTGTAGTTCTTTCGAAAGTTTAAGAATTGCCAGATGGATTTTCTTCAATATCCCTAGGAGTCCAATCAGGTCGCACGGGTTTGATGTGTTTGCATGGCGTTTTTGATGGCCTCATTTTTCACAAAACTGTGATGTGGGGCGAGGTCCAACAAAACCTTTATTGCAGCTATGGATCATGTCTGCTCAGGCAGACCAGCCGTTGTATTTTCTGCAGTTTGTTTTGCTCAATTTCTTCTTCGACCCTGGGGCACCAAAATAGGTGATGATCCGCCTAACAATAGTTAAGTAATAAGATCATTTTAAGGTTTAGACCCCACAACTTGCCATATACAATGCGGGTCGGGCTTACCATAGTGCCACACTTGTGTTGTTAATCGTCTTCACTAAATATTGTTTGGGGTGCACTATAACTCCTAGGTGATTATAGTTCTTGACCGTTTTGTTGGACCCTGTTTTGGTAAACGATATTAAAACCGTCTTTTTCGGACTGTCATTTAGCCCTTTTTTGCGGCTCCAGTTTGCTATATTTAGGGCTATTTGTATTAGACTAGAGACAGTGGGTAGGAACAAATCTAAGTACCTGGAGGTTAGGAGTTATCAACCTTAGAAGAAAATATGGACAGATTTTCGTGACAGCTACTGCTAGATGATAGTCAATTCTATTTGGACCAGACCTTGGCATGGAAAGGTGTTAGCAATATTTCTCCATTAGTTAACAGCTAATGGAATAGCCCTTATTTTGAAGGTAATTTAAGTAATAATTCACTTTCACATAATTTTCTCGTCATTAGTAAACCATTAGCGAACATTTTAGGCGTATATGATATTATTTTAGACTTTTTCCTGTTGGTTTTATATTAGTTCGAGTTGGATTTTGTATCTGGGGAGTCGAAGAGTTTGGTTAGGCAGTTATAGGAATTAAATCGTGTAAAGGGGAACCACATAAAGTATACATCCACTAACGTAGGACGTTTATTACTGTCTGAAGAAAAGAAAGGAATGTTTAAAACTGATTTATAGTTTAATTATAGTGATTTTAGACATGTTGGTAATTGTGAGAGATCCAGATTGTCAAACGTAAATATACACCTAATTTCCGAGTTTTGCAACTTGGTTATTTATTAAGAAAGTGTAAAGTTTAAGCAATTAGGTAAAGTGTGTTCTGTGTAGTTCTAGGTTAAATAATAAATAATTGAAGTAATTAGAGAGAGAAAGATTTTAGAGGGGTTGATTTCCCTAGAATAATTCGGGGAATGTTTTATCTGAGGTTCAAGTCTAATTTGATGTGGAGGCAACTCACTCTTAATTTAAACGATTGCCCTTTGGTTCCATTATAGATTTAGTAGCTTTCGCAGATCTTTTTCGTCTAGTTCAATTTTTTCTGTAATTTTTGCCCTTTTATGATGCCTGTCTCTATAAAATACTCTCTGCTAGTCAAGAACGCAGGCCTGTATTGCGCATCTTTGAAGAAGGACCTGAATGCACTTTCATGAGATAACTTGACGATATTAAGACATTGATTCAACTGGTATCAGGTTGCACAAATTCGAGAAAAGCGGTACTAAATTAGAGAAGCTTACATCTAAATGATGGTTAATGAGTAAGCGGAATATAGAAGATCCAAGGCAGCGCGTAAACTCTCTAAGTACGCGTAAGATCATAAATAGGAGAATCCCAGTTAATAGTCCCAACCTTATTGTTCGGTTTTTATTGGCGCGAGAGAAATCCAGTCGACTCGAAACATTTTATGAATAATAAACGAATTCTCCGAGTCGCGATGAAATGTTGCATCGAAAATGAGAAAATTTTAATTCGAAAGCCCTTAGGGCCTCCGTACACGGAACACTGCCACAAAATTACATGAAATTAAAGAAAAATACGCTTTTATACCGGCTTACCTAGATATGAAGAAAAAACACATTTCATTCACTTTTAAAATAAACTCAAGATTTCATCACTAAGAAAAACGTATGGCTCTTTCCTCTAAAAATGTATAAAATGTGGATCTTAAAGCACCTGCTAAAAATGTTATACTTATTTAAGTAAAAATGGCTCGAGGCACATTCTGGAGGAAACTGAAGATAATTTCAGGGCATTCGGTTCGGTTAGAATGGACAATTGGACGTAAAAAATATTTATTTTTTACTGTATCATAAAGCCCATCTTTACATTGTGTAAACGAGAAATCCTATTCACTAAAAAATAACACAGTCTAAAGTTTGAACAAATATAAAATATTATAATTATTATCTAAACATGTTTTAAAAACAATCAGTAAACTTTCAACAAATTTTAGTATAAAAGAACGTGCAAATGGAGTAAACGACAACTTGGTACATCTGGTTAGTCGTACCTTCAAGGCAAACGCATTCTGGTAACAAGTTCAAACCCTCCACACCTGGTCATCTGGTTGGTCGTACCTTTAGGGCAAATGGTTTCTGGTAACAGATTCGAGCGTCCCTAAAGTTACGTCAGTGAAAAGTAAACTGAATCATAAATCAAAGTGAAACTGAATTAAAGCATACCAATATAAATTAAATGAATTAACTCTTAAAATCAAACCTATACTAAAAATAATCCCGGGCGGAAACACTTAATTATTGTTTCAAAGCAGAAGCCTCTTTGACATAGTGGAAGTGCCTTTTCGACTTTTCTACCAGCAACGCCATTCTAACCCCCGTACACATAACAAGTGTATCTTATTTTTTTTCTAACGCATTTTTGACAAGTGCTGTTTTAATTGCTGGGCACCCTGACATACAGGGTCAGTCAATTTTTTCTTTCGTCGGAATTAAATAAATCTCCTAACACAATTCACGGCCATTGGGCCATCTACACGGTTAATTTCTGTACCAGCTTCTCTTCAGATTTAGAATACCATCAATCAACATTACGGAGATTACAGAGATTGGTGACTTCGAGTTGTTCATCACACATCTTCCAGAGGGAGTGAATCTTTTCTGGGGACGGAATTTCGTTCCTTCGAGGAGTAACTTGATTGCTCTCGGAGTTATAAAAAAGAATCTCTATCCCATGGCAAAATAAGCATAGGAAGAATCAATAAAGTGAATTGGGCTCAAGGACACTCACTCATACGATGGATCTAGGGACCAAGGCATCACCAGTCAATATCAACAAGCAAGAGAACCATAATGAAGAAGTAAATTTTTAGCAATTATAATTTTAAAACACAAGTAGCATGCCTTAGATAATAGAAAAAACACCCCTATGTGAAGAAAAAATAAGCAGTGCTGATATAGTGAAATGTAGCTAGAGTATAGAGTTGCAA
>JAEQML010058265.1:0-30527 GCA_016904865.1 Pissodes strobi | reverse complement strand
GTTTTTTGCCATTTTTGTCCGTGTAAACAAGGATAATATTCTTTTTTATTATGTCAAATTAAAGGATTCGGTAAGACACGTATTTTTGTTCTCTTGCTCTTTTGCTCTAATTGTTGCCGTTTTTGACTTATGAAGGATTTTTGTCAATTATACTACCACATTTAACATAACTATTTTGATTATTTTTCGAGTGCAGGTTCAAATCCTATCGCGGAAACATTTTTTCTTTAATGAAAAAATTGTGGGTTTTTTTTCTTCGAATAATTATTTATTATTTAAGATGCCCATATACTACAGGGGTGAATACAAGAAATAGTTATTGATGTGTAAACATCTTACGCGGCGCTATGAGGGTAAATCTCGACAAATGGGACGGAAATGCGCAAACCAATTGTAGCCGCTAGGGCGGTATTATATACAATTTTGCCATTTAAAATCATTTTAAACGGATATTAGACGATAAAAAAGCATATGTTAACTTAAACGAACCGTCAAAGTACTATTTTTTAATTATTATATTCGCAGTGTATTTGGATCCATAGCACAGCTTATTTTTAATGGACGGTTGAATTTAAAATGAATTTTCGCTTCAAAATCCACGACAAATTCGTCCGAAGCCACGGCTATTGGTCTAAAAAAAGTCCGAATTTTCGGATTTTTATACAATTTTGCAATTTAAAATCGTTTTTAAACGGATTTTAGACGATAAAAAGCATATTATTATTTGAAATTTAATGAACTGTCAAAAGTATTATTCAGATGCCCACACGTTTAAAACAATATTGTCATAGCCCTCTTCTAAAATTTGCAATAGTTGGTTATTGCCTTTTCCAAATCAAAGGATGTCTGCCAGGTAAATAAGCTGTGTCCATATGCTGATGTTATTCCTGGTGGCATTAGATTTTCGTGTCGAACTTGTGAATTGAATTAATCCACTCCGAAGCTGCTAATAAGTATTATTAAAGAATCCTAATATAATAAATGTGAATGTGTTTGTTTTTATTCTATGAACAAGCTAAAATGTATGGGTAACAGCCATAGCACGATGAATACTTGAAACTACCACTTCTCGTCCGCACATTGAAGTTAAGCAACGTCGGGCGTGGTTAGTACTTAGATGGGTGACCGCTTGGGAACACAACGTGCTGTTGCAATTTTTTTACAACCGATGTCGGTTGGCAACTAAGAAAAAAAAATTAAATTTATATATTTTAATAATTATACGATTTGAAGACTTGATCTTTGGTATGTGGGTATGGGTGATGAAGATTTGTGCTGACTAGAATTGGTTACAATGGCAACCGAAAAATAATATAGCCTAAATTCCTTAAGGATTAATATCAGAAAGAAATGTGTTATACAGGGTCTGCCCAGATTTGGTTACCAAATGGGAAACTTTTTTATTTTTGATTTTATGCTTGGAAAAAAGCTAATTTTAACAATTCTAAATTAAGGATGTTATACAGGGTACTTAAAAAATACAAAAAATAAGGTTATAAAAACAAAATGTTTGGAATATCGGAAAACCTTCTGCAGAAAAAATAAAGCGCCTATTAAGGCCAAAAGAAAAGTCAAATTAAAAAAAAAATAACAATTGACGATGACAAGTCGGTTACCATGGCAACCAATTAGAAAATTATCACGGTAAAATTAGACTAGCGATTGGTAACTCTAATTATAAGGGCTTTCTAATTATAGGCCACGGTACGGATAGGAGCGTGGCAATAATGTGTGACCGAAGGTCACACAAACGAGGCCCGAAGGGCCTCGCGCGTGCCGCAGGCACGAGTGGCCACGCCACTTGTTGATAACTGCTTGTTTCTTCTCATAGTGCTCTAGGGATTTAGGGCGTATCCCTCACATATTTTCCTCATGGGTTTTCCCATATTTTTCTTTAATTTTCATTCAATGGTTAATGTTTGTTTTCCTTTCTTATGCTTTAGTGGATTTAGAGGTTATATCGTAGTTCCATCTTCTTACCGAGAGTTAGTGACTATGATATTTGGGACTTCTACTTTATATTTATCTTTTCGAGTGGAATGTTGTAAGTTTTGTAATATTCGATTGGTAGCCTTAAATATTAGTATGGGGCTCTTTTCACTTAATTGTTGCTGTCGATTTGGATTTTTAAAGGTTTGTTCTTTCGTTTCCTAATATTTTCTATTATTTATTGAATAATTAAATTTTAGCTTATTAATTGTGACTTCCGCACTCGCTTTACAACAATAATAAATGAGAACTAAGTCGTTTATTATCTTAGAAGTATTCCTCGTATCGACTACTCCTTCATTTTCCGGCCCTACCATTTTTGTTTTCGATCTCTAGTTCCGTGGACGTTGCAAAGGCAAATTAATGAAACCGATTATATCGTGCTTCTAGAAATACTTACCGGGAATAGAGAAAATATTTTGCTGAAGTGCAGTCAGTTGACTCAGCATTTAGTATTGCGTTTTATACTAAGCTTCTAGGGGATATTGGGTTGAGTTCCTAATTTGTGTTTTGACACGACCGATTTATCAGGATTTAAATAACTACACTAGAGGCTTTCCGAGCTCATCTCATAAAACCGAGGCAGTTAATCCTCCAGGCAACCCTCCAACTCTAGTGAGGGTTTTACTATCGGTTTCGATTGCAAGTTTTACTACAGGGGCCAGAAGCCAGTACCGGGTTTTGTTACCGGTGTCTGGAGCCGTTACAGGGTTTCGCCTCCGAGTCGAAATGTCCCACGTTCGTCTTAGTGTAGAGGCACTTTTACCTTGATTGCTGAGCTTGCAGCCTTTTAGCAGCAGACCTTCGGATCTAACGGGGTATCGTTGATATTGATTCTATTTAATTTCATTATTTTCGTTGCCAATTGATATAATATGGTTCTTAATAATTAAATATAAATTTAGCATTGTCGGCCAAGCTTTAAGATAGCTTTCAGTAATTTTATTTATTTATCTGGTCGATTGATATAATTATTGTGGCTTTTTATTGATTGATAATATTAATATTGCTACATTTATAATTAGTTGATGTATACATATATGTAATAATCTTAGGCAAACCAAAGTGATCACTACGGATATTAGTGCTAGGGTTTTTAGATGTAACGCATACAGTACCGGGCTTACAACAAAATTGGTCTCAGTATAATCATCATATTGTACCATTATCATTAATTACTTAATAGTTTTTTGTGGTCATCCTTTGCTTTTAAATTTCACTGTAAGATTGTTGCTGTTTAAAATTGAAAAAAAAAACTAGAAGCCAATAGATCGAACCTTAAATCAAGGTTGTGTTTTCTTGTTTAACAAAACGTGCCTAACAACCTCATACAACACCAGCTGAGCTTTTTCAGTTTAGCTGGTAGAACTGGTGGCGCTCACGAACTCCACTTCTGGAGCCGCGCATTGCAAACACGACTCTCCGGTGTTAGGTTTGTTTTTATTAAAATCTTTACCTTTTTAACTTTAATAAGAAAATCGAGTTGCAGCAATAATAATTATCCTTAGATCCCTCAGTCTCAGACATGGTCATATTATGAACCCACTTACCATGGAGAGCAAAAATTCTAATCAATCAAGCATTTCCAATGTTTCAAGTTTCACCGACACTTAATGTTTACAAATGTTTCAAACTTGTATTTAAAAAAATATTTTAAATATAAAAACACTTCGTAAATTGCACAGCAAGTTTCCCTAACAATATAACTTAGTACCCATAGTGAAAATATAGTTGAAAATTTAAGGACGTCAAAACTCCTTTCGGTTGCTAGAAATCGCAATGTTGTTGTTAATCTTTCATGGGGTGCTATAGCTTCTCTCATGATTGTATCCTTTTTAATCAAAGCTGTTACGAGTGACAAAAGGTTTCAATAAGTTTCGTCATCCATTTTGCGGTAATTATGCCATGCGAATATACCTTCAAATCACTCAGTAAATTAATATGGAGTTAGCATCCAAAGCAAAAGTATCGTTGTTCGGACGCGTGAAGAGATGTAAAAATGTAAAAAATGCCAATTTTCCATAACAATACTGAACATATCTACAAAAATATGCCCCACTGGAAATCGAGAAATATGCAGGCTTTCGCACTTAACGATCTTGTATCGAAAATACTTTTTGCTTAGTCTAATTAAATGGAAAAATGTCATTCTATTTACGTTGACCTTACAAAAGCCTATGATATATCTCTTCAAAATTTTCGCAAGTTTGAGATAAATCTTCGAGAAAAAATACATCATAAATGCTCTAATCTTAGAAATCAGCAAAGGGAGCCTCGAGATACAAAAAACGGAAATTTACAACGCAATTGGTAAATAAATTCATATAGTAAACTATAAGTTACATTACTAGAATTCCATTATTGTCTAGTATTTACAATAATTTCTTAATAATACTCTTCTAAAAATACATCTAACTTATCAGGATCACTTAAACAGATTATGTATTATAATCATTACCATTTCCGTTTAAATTAGAATTTAGAAAATAATGGGTACGACAATGCCAAACGTTAAAATATTTAAATATTTGACTAATTTCTACTTTTAGATTCTGGTTCATTAAAAATGGATCCAACAGTGAAACTCCATCCGCTTCCTTATTTGTGAACAAAATAACCTGAAGCATAATTTTTGAGGCTTCTCAACTTTTAAACAGTCTCTCTGATAAACATATATTTCGCATTAGGATGGTATGTTTTTATAATCTACTGTTCGGTAAATATTTGTTTAAGAGAAAAATACTTCAGAGACTGAAATCCTCTAATTCAAATAGCTAAAAACATTTCACTGAATATTTTCAACAGTAAAATTTAAAATTCGGTCGCAGTTTTTCCATTATTAAATACATATTTAAAAATTTCCAAAGGCCCTAGTTTCCTCCAAAAGTCATTAATTATACATGTTTGAACACATATTTTTATTAAACCATATTTGTTTTTCTACAAATGGATCTACATTTATTTACCATTTATGTATATTTTCTGTTTTAATAAATATCATGTTTATCAAAATGTAAATATGAATTATTTATCCGAAAATTGTTGGGATTTAGATTATTGCTTTATTGTTTACCTTTAGCGCTTATAAATGCGATACTATATATTTTGATATTAGAAAAGAGCTACTGCTAATGGACTAATTTATTAAACATATTATGAAAGAAAATCTATGATTTTCTAATAAAAAGATGCAATTCGTTGAAATGAATATCGAAAAATATATTCTGACAAAGCCCAAATAGAAAAATCGTTTTTAGAATTTAGGAAATATATTTTTCCTTTGCCCACTGAATTTATAAAGTATTTTTTTAACCATGTGGTAGCACTACTCTTTTAGTTCGGTAAGTACTCAATTAGTGTACAATGGCTAACATTGACTAAATTTTTCAATGAGGAAGTCCCCTGTTAAATTAAACTGATAAATTTTTATTGCAATGTATAGAACAGTGAAAAAATATCGATTCGTGTTTTTTTATTTCCACCAAAGGTGATTACTACGAGAGCTATGCCAGTTTTTAGTGTTGTATATATAGATATAGAATTATGATGCGATGTAATAATTCATGTGCATTGTGACGTCATAAGCACTTTTCAAGACGTTGTATCTGCCTCATTTTTCGACTTATGAAAGAAAGAAAAACACGGTCCATTATTATTAAACTCCAGGAGAAAATAGCCGAAAGCATAGCTGGAAATTATTCCCAGCCATATGCCACTTGAACTGCCGCTGGATGGCGCTGCTTGATTTAAGGAAAACAAAGCGGGGTCTAGCATTGAGTACAGAGGGTAAGGCCACCCCCACACACTTAAGTATTGAAAATGTTAAAGCACGTGGGGCAAGCCTTTGGGAAGCCAAGGAGAATGACTAACAATGAAACAGCGTCACCAAGAGTTAGCCCTCTGGTAACTCTTGGCGATGCTTTGAATTGCTGTCCGATATAGACGCTAGCAACGCTAGCAGTGCCAGAAAATACATAAATTTAAAACGACTGGACGGCTTTCAAGATACTGATCGATATATAAAACCTAGAATATCACAGCTTCGCTGAGGCGACTGGAAAGACACACGCCTTTGTTCTCAGAGACGTAAAGTCTATTCAAATTTCATTTACGCCTGATGTAAACAAAAGCACATGTATGCCTGAATTGCACAGGGTCGTACTTTACTAAATAATTAAAAAAGTGTAACTAAAAATGCTGAAACTAATCTAAAAAGTAATAAATTGTCAATAACTTCACCGTACGAAGTAGTATAAGCTTTTATTTCGAACAAACACTGCACCTAATTACTTTACACAAAACGTCTTTTGCAAGCAGGGGATTCACAGCGAAAACTGAATTCGACCCTGGTCAAAATACCTGGGCGGCGTATCGAATAATTTATGACCGATTCACCAATAGAAACGCAAAACGGCCAGCTCTTGGCTGTTGTCGAGCACGTGCTATTGTTTTCATGCGGCGTAAATGAAATTCGAATAGACTTTAGGTAATGACATGTAAACTCAAGAAATCAGCAGAATAATTGTGGATGAGTTCAGACTGAAAGTATTCGAAAAACCTTTCCCAGCGACTCAGACTTATTACCGTAGACAGGAGCAGATTATGGCAATTAATCAAGACCTGGAGAAAGTTTAAACTTGGGGCGACAGAAATTTGGTCCAGTTCAATGCAGCAAAGACCCAAGCAGCCACGTTTACCAAGAGGGCCAATACGGCGGGCCCTGATTTCATTATGGCTTCATCGACCATTCCTTCATCCTCGTCAATGAGACTGCTGAGTGTCGCGGTCAACAGCAATATGTCCTGGCATGACCACGTTGCTAACATCGCGAAATCAACTCCCAGAAGCTTGGTGCGCTATTTCGCAACAAAAAACTGTATACACCGCAGCAGTTGCTTTTGCTCTATAAAGCGCAAATATGACCGTGCTTAGAATACTGCTCACACATCTGAGGTGCCGCACCAAAGCACACCCTAAAGCTGTTGGATTCCATTCAGAAGAGAGCTGTGCGTGTTATCGGCGACCCGGAGTTGACCCGGAATCTAGATAATTTGGAACACCGCAGACATGTGGCCGAGATGTCCCTGTTTTACAGATACATTCATGGCAGATATTCCTAGGATTTGGCCCGCCTGATCCCGCCCCGCCCCTGGCAACGCCTGTCAGAGTTATGACAGACGGCAAGAGCGCACCAGTTCGTCGTACAGCTGGAAACGCTTAGAACATCGCTTTACAAGAGATCCTTTGTCTGGCGCACTGCATCACTGTGAAACTCACTCCCAGGACATCTATTTTCCCCTAATTACAACCTACATATATTTAAGAACCGTGTCAATCAACATCTTCGCACACACACCGCTCGTCGAGCGCCATAGGATCTCTTTTTAATGTGTGTGCAACTACCATAAAAAAGAAGGAAACTCGAATGCCGTTATTTGGAGTGATACTTGAACTTACAATGGCAGTCCGTAAACTAAACAATGATTATCGATTGCCGTTGCATCTGAGAGCTTCCGGGAAAGAGAGCAAAAACAACATGGCAATAATGCATTGTAAGCACTGCTCAAGCACTATACTGCAAACGTCATTAGCAGTAATCAAAGTGCGCCGGCAATCATTCCATTACCGAATGTCTCACTGAAACAATAGAGTACGCTAATATTTACAGAACCATGGTTCAATCAGTGAGGACTGACCGGCTTGCCAATGTAAAATAAATTAACTACGGGGCTACACAGCCGCCGAAAACCATTCAACACTGACTAGCGCCGCTGCCAACAAGACCTCCGTGGCAAAATCCCAGGGGATCACGAGAAAAGGTCAACAACCACTAAGAGAGCGAATTCTCAGCTCATGAACCGTGCATACATGCCAATAATAAAGTTACTAATAGCAGTCTTATTAGTGACCATAATAATATAACTCCTGTAATATAACTCCAATAATCTCAGTTCATTACAAAACATAGTTGATAAAATTGATAATCTGGTAAACATATCATTAGCAGCAATCAAACCAAGAGGAGTGCGCTAATTTATCTAAAGCATGTAACGGCAATAAGGTAAAACCGCTGCAAGTATCGATACATTTTCGCAGAAGGCTAGAAAAAGTATAATTTTGGTTTATTAAAATGCTACTTACATTCTGAAATTTAAAGTATCAACATTGTTGTTGACCAGTAGAATAAAATACAACAGTAGGACACAATTAAGTTATCGGCGACTCCCTTCATCTGTTCTCTATTCGCAAAACAGGGTGTAGGAACCACTTCAAAATTTTTTTGGCTGGAAGAACGATAAGGAAATCTTCCATAGCCGCATGCAAAATATTTTAAAAAATTAATTAACCTTTACGACTTTCTAGCCATCTTATTTAAACTCACAGTGCCAATCACACCTCTACAAAAGGGCTAAGCGCTCACAAAATGTTTTCTATTGCATGTAGGCCTTTGCTATTTGAAGCGAGGATGTAGGAGGGGGCTTGCGGGTGGAAAGGTAATCGCGAACGAGGCGCAAGTGGCGGCAACGTTGCCAGACGTAGCGAATATCAGGATGCCCATATATAAAGAATGTATCTCTTTCATTACAATTTCTACAATATTGTTTAAAACATATTTCCATAAGGTGTTCTTTCCTCTTTCTATAACGTGCTATTTCGTAATTTATTCTTTTCGTTATCTAATACTACTATCCTATTCGTGCACTTTCGTAAAATAATACAGATGACTCTCGATAATCTGCCGCTCGATGATCGGCGACGCCGTATAATTGGTGGCCGCCATCGCTGTGTAGAATTACTTGAAATAGGAACAAGTAAATAAGAACCTACGTTTTAAATTTAGTAAATTTTTCTAACCGTTTCTCTAAACACGTACATACGAACATATCCATTAGGTACATCAGGGGCGGCTTCTCAATAAGTACGCCCGTGCGCGCGCACTGCCTGCGAAAGTAAACGGAAAAATAAAATCTTCCCTAGCTACAATTTAACATAAACTAACTATAATTTGCGAATTTACATATCTTTGAATCTCCACTGGCCGCAGAATAGATTATTTATATGAGCGAAATCGAGGCACGACGGCGATGATCAAAACGCAGAGCGTCCAACGGCGGCCTCCGTCCGTAACCACAACTAGTCTAAATCTGCCGTGCGCTAGTGTTCGGCGCTCTTGTTAAATGCATTTTCGGCATGCAAAACGGTCGGGAATGAAAGTACATGATAAGATAACCCTTATTCCGGAGGTAATACAAAATTAGACTCCACAAAAGGATACTATCATCAAAAATCGAGATATTGGTACCATCGTATAGAGGAAAAAATACTTATTTTTTGGTCCAATACACAATAAGGTCTTTGTAGGAAGTATTTTTTGATAATTATTCAAAAAAAATCATTTGCATTAGCCCATATGGCCGAAAAAAAATTTTAATTTAAATATCTCGGTTTCAACCGTGCAAAAATTTAATTCAAAAATAGTTATTTTTAAATATAACACTCAATTAACAAAAAGGGAAGGCCTAAATGAAAAAAAAGTATTCTTTATAAAAGTTTCGCTTATGTCTTGACAAGGTAATAGAGCATATCCCATATTTTTGCTTATAAACTAACAAAGGTATCACAATAAACAATGAGAGACGTCATGGGTTTACGCCCTAATTAAATATGTCCAGCCTCTTCGCCTTCAAGCTACGGCTGATGCAACACATTATATTATTATAGGATAGGTCCTGAAAAATTCAGCTTGTGTGGAAAAAGTGGGAGGTAAATCGTTTTTTAGAGCGAATATTACATACTACTATTATAAGTATTATTCTGTAATACTCCAGTCGAGCCGTGAATTTATTTTTGTTTTGTTTGGTTCGTTGACGCTTGTTAATTAGCTGCATATAAACTCGTGAGTTTAGTGTACGTAATATTGTTTAGTGTTTTATATTTTTATTTATATACTATTATTCTACTGTCATGGCTAGTAGTTCGGGTTCTGACAATTGCTGTGGGGGCATAAATTCAGTTGACAATATTATTAAAAATAAAAGCTAGAGAAATACGTATTTTTTTAATGGGGATCCAATTTATTTTTTTTTATCCGTGCAACTTCATCTAAAATAAGGGGTGGATTACTTAATACCGTACTTAAAATTTCATTCAGATTTAAGCAAGTTTAGTTCTTGCATGGTGGAGTAAGATATGCAGCCATTATTTAATTTTCCTCAATGGCGATTAATTATCCTTAACTACGTCTCTATGTAATTTCGTTAAATAAAGCTAAACAACGTTTAATAATTATATATGCTATTAAACATTTATATAGATTCCAAAAATTTTGAAATAATATTTTTTTGGAAAAATCCTTGTGATCCGAAAATTATATCCAAAGTTGTCCAAAAATAATTTTGGTCAAATTTTCGAAGAAGAAATTAAATTTTTCATGCAAATCTCCGAAGTAACAAAAAAAACTAAAGTTTAAACAGAAATTTTCATATTCATACAAATTTAGTTTGAAATAATGAATATTTTGTTCAAAAACAGACTGCATTATGCCATACTAATTTGTATTGAGTTTCAGAAGAATATATCTTAGGCTTTTTTGATATTTAAAAAAATATAAATACTTTGAAGCACTGTTTCTTGAAAATCAAACCATTTAGGATTTACGTTTATATATGCATTTTCTATTAGAAATAATTCTGGCTAGGTTGAAGGACCCTAATTAATTCAATAAAAAAGCATCCAGTAAACAATTAAATAATTTTTCTACCTATATAATCGTCATCTTGTACATGATTCATTAATCTGTACTTTTGTATGAATATAAAAATAACTTTTTTTTATTGGGTCTGAATAAAAAGATTGAAATAAAGAGGTTAGGGCGACCGATGCCGGTTTTAAAATTAGACCAAACATGTGCCAAGAAAAAGGATGGTTGGTCTTTCACCAGACATTTTAACCCCCGAAATCTTGTGGCGAATGGAATTTCACTTTAAAGCTAGGAAACGGCAAAGTCGAAGGGCTAACCATCGACAAAAAGATGTACAATAACACTTTTTTGCCATCAAACCGATATATTTTTTAACATTTTCGAACTTCTCCTGATTTTTTTTTGAACTTTATTGATTTGTAGTTACAATAAACTGTTTTAATGGTTTACTCTTCTGGAATCGATAAGTACCTACTTATTAATTTCTTTTAGTGCGCAACAATTACCATTCAAGAGGGCGCCGAATTCATGTTTTTTAAACGATTTTAACGAGTTTTGGGTAAAAAATGGGTGTGGCACCCCCCAAACTTTCCGCCTAAGGCGGCCCTGCAGCGGGCATCTCCCTATGCGTATGAAAAAACCTACATAAATTGCGCACTACCTATTTAAAACCTCACGAGCCGCCCCTGCAGGTACATTATTCATATTATCTCTCTATACGTATAAAATATACAC
Source organism: Pissodes strobi (assembly GCA_016904865.1). Classification (NCBI taxonomy): domain Eukaryota; kingdom Metazoa; phylum Arthropoda; class Insecta; order Coleoptera; family Curculionidae; genus Pissodes; species Pissodes strobi. The sequence continues at coordinate 19,102 of JAEQML010058265.1, read as the reverse complement.
AGACACCTTGATATTACATACATATTTAAAATCATACCTCTACTCGCCGGATAATAATCAGCTGATCTTAATAACTGGGTGGTCCCAAAACCCGCCAACTATTATCGAAACTCTACTGTAATTTTCTTATAAAGCCTGCAACAGCGCAAGCAAAACAAATGATTAGTGTGTTAAATTGGCGATTATTAGTGGCTGCCGTGATCGTATATTAGTGTTATTTTGTTGCATTTTTGTGAAATCGGTACTATTTATGTGCTTGTAAGTGCGAGAAACTTGTACCTATACAATTTATATCGTTAGGCGTATTTTTGGATACGTAAAACTATATATTTCGGACTAGAAGACCTGTTGTTTGGCGAAAGTATGTGAAGGAGTTTCCTGAAGGTAGTATAATAAAAAGTACAGAAAAGAAGTAAAAGAATCAAACATAGGTAAGCTTTTTGCAATAGATTTACTAAAACCACGGCTAAAATAAAATTCTATACCATCTATTTTTTTAAAATTACCCTAGTTATTTATTAAAAAATTTCCAAATATGGCGAAGTAAAGATGAAAGGCTCAAAAATATCGATGACTTAAATTTGTCAAAACCCCTTGAAATAAGCAAAATTGATTTTGAGATGCACGAAAAAAACAATACATTTTGATAATTTTTGAAAGCTTATTGTCAAATTTTCTACATTTAAACTACCAAAGGATAGGTTTTCTGCCCAAAGTTTGTCTTAAGAAGGTGAAAGATTAACTATTTTTAAAATTGAATATACATGTAGATAGGTTTGGTAAAAGCAGGCAAATGGCAGGTGGTCATAATCATATTCTGTGCTACAGTTATACGAGACAAAGAAGAGACTTTAGAATTCAATGTATATTAACAGTTCAGTCGCATAGTTTTGGCCCGATTAATGTCAATAAGTTCTATGAGCTACCTGATTATGACCTTGATGAAAATTGCTCTCAACAAGACTTTTCCCAAATTAAAACTTTATTGTCTCAAATTTTAATAAATGATGATCATTTTCAGGATAACAAAGATGTATTGCTGTTAATTACATATTTAGGTGGGTATTGTTGCTATATTACTTTTAAGAAACTAAAATGTGGCAGCTGTAATAAAATAGTGGTATATGACGAGCAATTTATTGTTGACTACAGTTTTGATCCCAATAATAAATTAAATCGTGGAGGACTCTTATATCCCCAACAAGTTATAAATGTTATATCTGTGCCTTGATTAATCTTTAACAAGTTATAAATGAATTTGAAGACATATTTCTTGGAACTTACAATAAAAGATCGTTCATACTTCACTTAATTTTGGAATATTGTATTGAATAAAAACATGTCTCACATTTCGATGGATGCGCTAATCATAATGGAAAAGATGTCTTAAAAATAATTTTCAAAAGTATTTCCAATACCCTCTTAAAAATTATTGCGCTAAAAATAGCTACCATTTAAAGAGAGATAAAAAAGAAAAGTCGATACATTAACGAATTAGGGCATATAATACCTATAATAGTTATTTTTGTTACAAGTACCTAAAATGAAGTTTTTCAGGACGAGTCATTGCTGTTTCCGGACGAGGCGTTAGCCGAGTCCGGAATAGCAGATGAGTCCTGACTTCATTTAGGTACGTGTGACAAACACTATTTTTTGTCATACGCTCCCAAAATTTAATTTTTATTAATACGCTTTTTGCAATTCTTCAGAACGCCTAAATTTGCAAATTTACCATAATTTTTGAAATCATAATGTACGACAAAGTTAGCTTAGAATTTGATATCGTAGCAACTATTTGACAATCTTGTCATGTCATTCGAAATTTGACATTTAGACATATTCAGGAATTTTGGAATAGTCCGTAAAAGTTGCCATGACGACTTTTAGGGACTAGGCCTAAAAAGAAGCATTTTACGGACTCAAATGAATCCGTAAAATAGCTATTTTTGGGAGCGTATGACAAAAATATTTTTATAACTAAACATGTTTATTTTGGGAGCCATTTCTTTAAAACTATAATGTATTTTCATGGCTTGTGTTCTAAAATATTTAGAGTTTTTATACCTAAACACTCACTTGAACACTATGTTAGGCTCGATTTTAGGTAAATGGAATTTGAAACTGCAAAGCAAGCAAACCTACATTATACCTACTAAAGTATATTTTCTGTCGATTTTTTAAAATTATTTTAAGTACATAATAATGTAATCTACTAAAATGCATAAGCTACTAAAGAAATATTACCCTGTCCTAAGTTTGAACTTGAACTTGGAGATTGTTATATAAACATTAAAAGGAAACTATAAACAACGCGAGCAATCAACGGAAGCGACTTTCAATCTTAAGCATGCCATGATCATCACTTTTTAATATAAATAGGCTAACGAACCTTCAGTTCTTCAGACTTTGGTCTCACCTCCAGCCCACAGGTTAGTCATTTGACGACTGCCTTCGAGATCTATCCGCTCTTAAAGTTAGCTATACAGCCGCTTTAGGTTCTACTCCATTCCTTACCAAACTTGGCACCGGTTAGTCACTTGACGACTGCTAGGACCAGGGGTTTCACAACCACCATGGTAAAATCAAGACAAGAAGTTTGTCAGAGTTCTGAGAAAGACAAGTGTCTAAATAGTCAGTTAAAAAGTTTGGTGAAATATTTTAGTGCTCTTAAATAAAACCCAACTCTTAAGAAAAACTATAAATTATAAGACAGTAAACAAAGACCTATAAACAGTACCTCAAATCGAGAAAACATGCGCACCGTAGTAATCGGGTATAATAGAATCTCATTTTTCTGACAAAAAATCATTGTTAAAATTTTATAGTTAATACATTGTTATTGTTATAAACTAAACGTGCTTACTTTATCATCCCTTCTTATCCCACGTAACTCGGTCCCGGGCCATACCTCAGTTACCCCCCGGCACGCTAAACAAAGCGTGTCCTCACGAACAGAACATACAGTGGTAGAGTAAAGGAAGCATTGAGACCCCGTCATTGTACTAATCGCGACGCGGCTGTTCTCTGAGAAGTTATTCTTTTACAAAACGCGCTACCCCCTAAACTATTCGTGACACTAATTAAGAGAAGATGTGAAATAGTTCAGTATATATACTTATGTGTAATAACATATTTCTCAGTAGTATGAAAAAAAGTATTATTCATAAATGTATATCATGAATTTTGGCGCAGGTAGAGGGGAGTTGGGAGCCTGCATTTAATACTACACCTAATACTAAAGCAAAACTCAAACATAACTTTTAGGATTTGTCAAGTAGTCTGTCATATAGCTAGCGTTCTTTAAAGCAAGTTAATTATTGATAGTTTTCATAAATATTATAGTATGTATCCCCTTATATGATTGAAATTGCACTGCCTACGTCGACGACGTCACACGACAAGCACTAAGGTCTTGTTATTGAGTCGGTTTTGGCAGTGCTCGAAAATTATATATTTAGCGTTACTACTCTGAATTCCGATTAGTCGCTGTTAAACATATCAGTGTTTTAAATATCATATTATACAGGGTGTTTCTAAAATGTGTAGCGAAACTTGGGGAGGTGATTTGCCATGGCAAAATAATGGTACTAAGTCATATAAAATAAATCCGAAATGCCAACGGTTCACCCATTATCAGCTGTCAAAGTTAAATTTTTTATTTTTTATTTTACAGATAGCTTACTATATATTACACCGATCAAAATCATATTTGATATATCGGTTAGGGTAGTTAGTTTGCATCTTCACGAGTGAAAAATACTTCAATTGTGTTTCGCTAGAGGGCAGTTTACCTAGAATGAAAAACTTATTTTTGATGTAATTTTTTTATTTTGGCCCATTATGCAATTTCTGATACTTCATTTTAAAGGCCAGGTAAATTAATTTGAAAAAGGTACTCTTTATTGAAATCGCTAAACCCAACCGTTTCGCCGCAAATCGACTTCGAATTTTTTTTAATTCAACAACATGGAGGTTGCGGCGGAACGGTTGGATTTAGCGATTTCAATCAAGAGTACCTTTTCCATATTAATTTACCTGGCCTTTAAAATGAAGCGGCAGAAATTGCATAATGGGCCAAAATAAAAAATTTACATCAAAAATAAGTTTTTCATTCTAGGTAAACTGCCCTCTAGCGGAACACAATTGAAGTATTTTTCAATCGTGATGCAAAATAACTACCTTAACCGATATATCAAATATGACTTTGATCGGTGTAAGATGTAGTAAGCAATCTGTAAAATTAAAAATTAAACTTTGACAGCTGATAACGGGTGAACCGTTGACATTTCGAATTTATTTAATATGACTTACTACCATTATTTTGCCATGGCAAATCACCTACCCAAGTTTCGCTACACATTTTAGAAACACCCTGTATAGTCAAAAGCGGTCTTATCGTGCGGGTCCAAAGGTCACATTTTTCATTAAATGTCATTCCTTTGACAAATTTTACACGCAAAATCTGCCACGAATGAAGTTTTTACTGAAAATTGTGACCTTTGGACCAGCACGATAAGATCGCTTTTGAGTATACCTACTAATGTCATACTGACATTGACACACTCAAACCTTTGATCACTTGCCATTAAATTAGGTTACCCTTAGGGCTACCATTTTAAACTTCGATTAGTCGCTGCTAAATTAGTCACAAATCTATCGATGCCATTCAAGACACAGATTAATTTAACAAGTGCTTAATGCGAGAATGCGACTATTCGAAGTTCAAAGTAGTGTTCCTTAGTAAATTATCATTTTTGTATAGGTTACCTATATATAAATCAACGTACGCACTTTTAATAATATATTGCTTATATAATAGTCTTACCACACTCTTTCTGTGTTTATTAGCAGAGAGTAAGGTTATGTTGAAATAATGAATAAAGACAAACAAGTCAAAGTTCAATTACAAAAATCAATCGTGTGAGAAGAGGCAGTGTAACGTGAGTGTGCAAATTACCTGCTGCTCAGAGAGAAGTGGGGTTCGGTTAAGAGCACCAGCAGCTCTCTACCAGTCTGTTGAACTGCTAACTGCCTTTGATGTCCTAGGTACCGCTCCTCAATAACTGATTTAATTTAAAACAAATTCGCTAACAGGCTATGAGGTATTAGCCAACAAAAAAAACTAGAATTTAACAAAACAATGAACATGTTTATTAAGAGGTTGTCATTTGACGCATGCGTAATATTGTATTGAAGTTTGGTGAAATAAACTAATCTAATTTATTTATATCACTGATATTAATAGTAGGTAGTTCTATTTAATTCATGAAACTATAATAACAAAAGAAAGGCGTAAGTGTCAGTACACTACACTAATAATTAAAAGCAATGAAGACAGTACAAAATTTTTCCAGTATCTGACGCCCACCCAATCAATTGATCAAAACGAAGAATTGGATTTAGAATAATTAAATGAAATAATAAATTGCTATTTAAGTCGTGAAATTTAGTTAATTTGAATAAATTAATGGATCAATTAGTGCAGACAATTAGCAAATCTGTTTAATAAAATCAACTGACAAGTAAATAGATGAACTCAATTGCCAACTATTAATCAAATAGTGTATATGGAATGCAGCGAAACTAGTTAACAGAAAAATTTGCAAATTAAATCCAATAAACGCACAATATGATGTTAATTAAATATAATCAATAAACAATTAATTGGTGTAGTCACTGATCATTGAATATAGCTAGAAAACATGAAATTATGTTAATAAAATCAAACCTGAAATTTAACTAAACTTAATTAGGATTAAAAGAGACCAATCGTCACGTTAAATGGTGTAATGTATTAGCAATCAATCATTAAATAATAAATGGGCGAAAACAGTTAGGTAAGTAAGTAATTTAGTAAGTTATTAAATGTAAACGATGAAATCATTAAAAATGTGATCAAAAGGAATAAAAAAGAATACCGATATCAATTAATCATTGTCAGCTATGACAACTTAAAGTGCGATAATCAATAAGGTAAGAGACAGAATCAAATTAAACTAAACAGCAAGAAACACTGCAATATGATTTACCAGTTAAAGAGATATGTGCATTGCTAGCGCATTCAACTATGTAACTATTTTAAGCAAAGAGAAAAATTAACGTTTTCCGTACAAATATTACATTCATCAATATAAATGGCTTAACAATTACCTTCAAGTAGGTGTTGGAATTTTCAATGGTCAAGTGGAAGGGCTTAAAGCGTGATCAACGTGCCTTCAACTTCAATCTAGTGACAAAATCCTTCTATACGAAGCATATTAGTCTCCAAAACATCAAAAACAAAAGGCAAGATAACCCAGAAACTAAATCTGCAGTAGGAGCCTATAATCCCAAAAAGATGGTCTGAAAATTTTCAGATGGATTCTTACTATTTTCACTGAAGACATCGAAGCAAAAGAACAAAGCACGACCCAAAGTTCTAGCCTCCCACCTAGCCTCCGCCAATTTTCTGTTCTAAAAACATTGCCTAAGGCGCGTAAATGTACTGTTAATGGTAATAATCGGCCACTATGCTACAGAAAACTTCGCACACTTAAATATTTATTTCGGGACCAAATAAGAAAAAAAAGCAAGAAATAGCAATGGCCAAATCAGCATATATTCGGACCATAATTCCAAGACAATTATTAAAGAAATTAATAAATTTAACCATGATTCTAGTACAAGTAGGTCAGTGAAATAGTACCAACGTTATTTTGGATAACCGCAAGACTACTTCCCATCACGGATACAGTACGAACTATCGTCCCGTGTTGAGATATGAGACTATATCTTTACTGCATAACGGTACAACTGAAAGATGGCGCGGTGATGTCCAAATTAAATTAAATATTCGAAAGCTTTATTTGGCAACGAAAATACATATGAAATCTGTCTAATATGAACCAAATTTAAGTTCATTTTAAATAAACGAAATTTTAAATGTTACAGTCTTTCGCTTATTTTACTTCAATCCTTCGAAATTTTAAAACGTATTTCATTACAATACAATAATATGTTTTATAATTGCCAGTACTATTTTAAAAATGCTTTTTCGGTAGCGTAATTTGGGTACCCAGTGCAGCATAATAAAGAAGTATTTTCCAACGGACGCCTTGTAAGTTATTTGATTATGCTACGCGCCAAACTGGGAACGCTAGTTAAAAGATAACAAGTTGAAATGATCATTCGGTAGTTTCAAAACGATCTCGTAGAATGAAATCTCAACTTGAGGCGAAGCTGAACAGAAAATACCTAGAAGATCGCTTTTAAAATTTAAATTATTAATGGCGAAAAACAGCAAAATGTACTTAAAGCGTCTAACATATTTAAAATTCTCAAATGTTGAGAAGCATCAGGAAAGCCATTAAATACAATTCATTTAAAATGACCATATGCTGAGCCTAGATTATTTTATCTTGAAACATGGATATTACCGAGGCATTTTGTAGCCTAAGTTACAATAGAAGAATGATACACGTCAATAAAAAAAAGTTATGTAAGATGAGAATGATACAGAGCCGTTAAAAATTTTGCCAAATTTAGAAATATTTTTGGTACATTTCTTTCATTATAAGAATTTTTCCCAACTGTAGAAAAAATAGCTTCCAAATACAGCCTAGGATTTAAAGAAGTTTATTCCTTTATTTGTTAATTATGTCCAAATTTTTGTTTAATACATTTTGTATCACTTTTTATAATGCGTCTATGTCATTTGAAAATTGCCATAGGGCGCCTCTATGAATATCTAGGTTTAGCTTTTAAACCTTATCTGTTGGACACTCGAATCGGGTAAGCAAAATTTGTTGGCTGTTTTTAGATATACATATCTCTAAAAATATATGTTTAGACGGTGCTTTCGGCATATGGACGCTCCTTTTATCCACTGTCGCTCTCTGTATACAGAGTTTTTGTCTTATAGTATTATTTGTTACATACAGGATAGTAAACAAATTAGTGAATTAAAGAAAATAGCAAAAAAAACATACGTTTACATATTGCCAAGATTTATACAAGACAATACTAAAGGTAAAAAAAAACAAGTTCGCATCGTTGCCGGTGTGGTTATTATTTTTTCTTTCTTTTTTGACATTCTGTCGGTATTAGATTTGACAATTTTGAAAGTCTGAATAATTTCAGATCTTCTCAATCTCATGGCTTGAATTAATATGACACATAAATTTTACAGATATTATACATATAAACCGTTTTCAATCACATTATTAAAGTTTACGCCTGCTTAGTGTGCCAAACTAAAAAAATGCTATTTTGCAAAAATTAACCAATGATTGTGAAATATCTATCAATAATTATACCCGTAAGAATTTTTTGTTTTGATTATAAGTTATTTATTGTGTGAGTTGTTGGTGTTTATCTTCACGAAAACTACAAAATATTTTGAAATATTGACATAGTAATTAATTTTAATAACCAACCCAAACAAGCATAAATTATTAAAACTAAGAAACAAAAACTTATATTTAGTCGCACGTCCCCTGACCCGAGTTATGTGTTGCTACAAATCCGCTGTGGTACGCCCCTGGAATAAAGAACTCAAACCTCGGATAATGTGCGGCATACTGCTTATATATCTAAATATCATAATTGATCTTGTATTTATGAACTGTAACCTTAACTGATTCCATAAGGCGTAATGCCTTATGGAAAGCATGTAAAACTCTGGTGATTTTTAAATCTCTAACGGAACGCGAACCTCCAACAAGAACACAGCGGGTGAGGAGAAACTGACTATTTCTGTTTGCTGCATCGGGCTCCAACTCTGGACAATCCAATTTCGGGAGCAAGCCATCAGCGGACTGTGTAATAATATCTGACGAGGAGCTTTAATTAAGAAGAATCCAGCTGAAAATATCACTACCAAGGGTAAGCGAATGGTTTTTGATACTGGTTTGACCACATTTCTCTCATTTTTGAGTCCAGTTTTCTATTCTGTTATTTTTATTAGTTGTTATTGTTTTCATGATAACCTATAATTTTCTCATGTTAAAATGCAATTAAATGTTCTCTGAAATAAAGCAAACTGCTAAAAAAAATAAGAAATTTAGACAACAAGTTAGAAAATTAACTGTCGAATCAAATTCTGATTCCGATTCTCCACTTGAAAATCTCCCAGAGATAAAACAGGTAAATTTGATTTTGATCAGTCGACAATTGAACTTGATACTTTAGTGAGTAATTTAGCTAGTATATTAGCTAGTAAATTATCAACAACTGCGGCTATTTTTAGATATTATTCCACATTTTGAGGGCGATCCATGCGAGTTAAACAATTTTATCGCTGCTTGTGACGAAACATACATTACTTGTCAAAGAGAAAATTAAAATATTAAAAAACTAATTTTTAGAGGTATTGTAGGTAAACTTAAAGGCAAAGCATTGACTTTAATTTCAAGTCGTTTAGAATTAGATAGTTGGGAAAAAGTTAAACAAGTTTTCAAACTTTCCCTTAGTGACCACAGGTCTTTCACATGTCTATTACATGAACTTCATAACTTCAGGCCTAATTCTAGAGAAAGTACTTATAATTTTGGTGTACGCTTACATTACAATAATAGAAGTTTGATATTTTCTTCTATTAATAATGACCCTTCCATGTCAAACGAAGTCAAAATAGCTCAAAAAGAGAATATCGAAAAACTCGTGCTTGTCACTTTTTTGAAATATTTAGCCCCAAACATTCAAACTGCGGTTAGACTTCGACATCCCCCAAATTTAGAAACTGCCATGCAAAATGTTTTAGAGGAGGAAAATTTCATATTAATCGTAAAGGATAATAGGAAAAATAGTCAACAAATACTTCCCACGCCAAGCTTCAAAACACCATTTAATCAAAATTCCCCACTTGCAGGCTCACCAATATTTCCAAGCCAGCCTATTCAAATATGGGGTATATTTGACCTGTTCCACAACAACGATTTTTCACAAATCAATAAGTTTTTGGAAGACCCTATAACCTTAATGTCTGGAACCCTACAAATAAACTTATTCTCGAGAAACCGACCCCTATGTCTGTAGTAACGACTACAAGACCAACTCAGATGCAATTCAGATCAAATTTTTCAAACTTCCAAAAGCCTAAGCCACATTTATCTAATGCTCAAAGTAAACCAAACTCCTTTCACGAAGCACAGCAAAGGCCCAAATTTCATGTAGAAGAGTTATATCAGAATGATGCTGAAGCTGCCGAACAACTCTTCAATTAGGAATGAGGCCAAAGTTTTGAATCTACTGAGAAGCCGACTTCTATTCAGGAAGAAGACTTCATCCGTCCTTCTGGGAAACCAGACTCTGGAAATATTTCAAGAGCGACCTTCGAAAACGAAAATGAAAATTTTTATCCAGTTGGCTCCGGAGTGAGTCATATCTAGTAGCCAGCATGGAAAATTGTAAGCTCCCTTTTATCAAAATATCCAATCCTGACAAATCATTAAAATTGCTAATCGATTGTGAAAGTCATATTTCACTCCTAAATCCATACCTTGTAAAGAAATATTTTCCAAGCATTATTGTAACTAAATCAAATATATTTAAAACATCAAGCGGCCAACTATTGTCAAAATATGAAGCACATATTCCAACTTTCAAAGAGTTTCAGACGAAAGGAAATAGTATATTATTTTATATGGAGGAAAAGTGATACTTTTCATGGCGCGCTCATGTTTAACAGCCGAACGGAGTGAGGCTGGTAATAGAGAGCAAGCCATGAAAAGTAACTTTTCCTCCAAATAAAATATGCTGTTTTTTCTGCAAAAACATCTCTTAATAGTAATAATATCTAATTATTATTAAAGATAAATGGGTTCGCAAGGCGACTTAGACCACGGTCGTAGGTGGCCTTGCTTAGACCGGTGTCGGTGAATATAATGTAACATAAAGCTGTCAGTGGACACTGTCAACAATAATTATTTTTTTAATGGCGTCTCCGATTGCGTTTTAATTCCGTATTGATAAGCAGTTATTGTGTAAATTCGATTAAATAATAACCAATTTGTTCCTAAATTAGTGATTTTTAGAAATGCCGTCACAAATTGAGTGATAAATACAAATTGTAGTTTAATAAATCTTGAGTTGTTGACGCTTATTTTGTTGTCTGTTTGTATTGTATCTATGTTGCTATGACAACACTTTTACCTCCGCCGGCGGAAAAGTGAAAAGTAAAGCTCCGGCGGAGGAAAAACGAAACTTCACGGCCGCCTACACAGTCGAGTAATGACGGATTTGCTGACGTTTGAAGAAAAAATAATATTCACATTATTTGACTTTCACCCTTTCTTCGATGGGTTAATAAGTTTTAGAGACTTAAGAAACATGGGGCTCAATTGGAATTTACAAGAAAACTATCTCCATAGGGAAAATATCAAAATACCCGTATTCCAATGCTCTCCATTTGAGTATAAATGTTTTAATATAACAGTAAATTAAAATGAAATCCTAAAGATAAAAGTCCCAATAAAAGCACAAACTGACGGTACTTACTATATTCCCCATAAACAATTTAATATCATTGCTTTATACCTGAAGGTATAGTGAAAGTTGAAAATGGAATAGCTTCTGTTGAAATATTTAATGTCAGTATAGAAGACACATACTTCAATCTTCAAGAACCCTTGGATGTCTTCAGTTTGGATAACTTTGAAATCTACCAAGCCGAGATAGAAATCCATAATGACTCTAGATAGAAACGAAATTGAACATTTACTAAGAATAAACCATTTACAAGAAGAGGAGAAAGATAAGTTGCTGTAACATTGTAAGCAATTTATTTCGGTATTCCAGAATCCAAAGGAACCTCTCAGCCACCACGAAAACTACTCACCAACTAATTACTACTGATAAGGAACCACTCTATACGAAGTCATATAGAATTACTAAAATACACAAACAAGAGGTTAAGAAACAAATTACTAAAATGTTAGATGGCGGAATTATTCAAAATAGCGCTAGCCCCTGGTCAAGTCCTATATGCATAGTACCAAAGAAGATGGACGCTAGTGGTGTACCAAAATGGCGGCTGGTGATAGATTTTAGACGACTAAATGCAAGGACCTTTCAGGATAGGTTCCCTATACCCAATATTGATGACCTTATCGATAAACTCGATAGATGCCAGTATTTTACCACTTAGGCTTGGCGAACGGATTCCATCAGATAGAAATGCATTCGGATAGCATAGAAAAAACTGCATTTTCAACAAGCCATGTACACTACGAATTCTTAAGAATGTCCTTTGGATTAAAGAACGCTCCGGCAACTTTCCAGAGGATGATTAATGAAGTTCTTAACGATTTTATTAATAAACCTGCGTTGTCTATATGGATGACGTAATAGTATTCTCAACTACCTTGGATGAACATATTCTAAACATGAAGGAAATTTTAAAGACATTTGAAGATTACAACTTAAAGGTTCAACTTGATAAATGTGAATTCTTGAAACAAGAAACATAATTTATAGGTCACGTTATTACTACCGAAGGCATAAGACCAAATCCAAAAAAAAATCATGAAAAAGCTTCTACCAAAACACATAAAAAGATCAAAAGATTTTTAGGAATGATAGGTTTTTATAGAAAGTTCATCAATAATCTGACAAAAATCACAAAACCTATGACTGCATGCCTCAGCTGCCCGAATTGAACACACAGAACAATTTGTACATGCTTTTGAAACATGCAAAATAAACCTTTGTAATGAACCAATTTTGATGCACCCGGACTTTTCCAAAATATTTACAGTGACAACGGATGCTAGCAAATATGCAATTGGGTCTGTACTCAGCCAAGAAGGAAAACCCGTCTGTTATGCGAGCACAACTGTAAATCCAAACGAAATTAATTATTCGGTTACCGAAAAAGAGCTACTGGCCATCATTTGGTCTGTTAAATACTTCCGACCATATATATTCGGACGACATTTCAAAATCAAAACTGACCACAAACCTCTGAAGTGGTTAGAAAGCCTCAAGGAACCTAACTCAAAATTGGTAAGGTGGAAGTCACTTCTATCGGAATATGACTATGAAACACACTACATTAAAGGGAAAGATAATTCAGTTGCTGATAGTTTATCCAGAAACATCCAATTGACAGCAGAAACTCAAAACACCATCATTCCACCGACAAACACTTCAATGGTTAACGAAACAGGAGATATTGACAAATCAATACAAGAATTGTTGCAAAACAGTGAAAACTACGTGACCACGTTACACTCCGCTGATGAACCACCCTTACTTTTTTATCCATACTGCCAGAGAAACCCCTGAATTATCATAAACATCAAGTGATCATAAAAATATCTATGGTTCCCCGAATAATTAAGGAATTAAAGATATTTGACAATCAAAGGTATTATATAAACCTTCGCAGAAGATTTATTGACGAGAACCTCGGAGAATGCGAATTTAAGAAATGATATTACCTATCACTTACATTTTCCAAAAATTGAGGATGAAAAATACTTCCTTAAATCTGTACAAGAGAAAATATTTCGAATCCATTCAAAGCTTATGATTTGTTCCTCTCAGTTAACAGATGTAACTTCGCCAACGAACCAACAGGATAAGATGAACTACCATCACATTTACAAAACTGGACACCGAGGCATTACAACTACTGTAGAGTCAATCACGAGAAATTATTATTGTCCCACCATGATAAAGGATATAACCAATTATATTAATAATTGCGCTATATGCCAAAAGTCAAAATATGAAAGAAACCCTAACGAGTTCAAATTTGAACCAATTCCATTGAGATCCAGTAATTCCTGATAGTAATAAACACATTTTCAAAATTTTCCCAGGTCTATGATATCCCTGGCATCAACTGAATAAATTTTCTCGATGGATTTTTGACCTTCATTACTACCCGAGGTAATTACCTGTGATAATGGTGTCGAATTTAACAATAATAATTTTACGGATTTTTGCATAATTCATAAGATCCAAATCCATTATACTACACCCAAAAATCCCAATTCACACAGTTATATCGAAAGGTTCCCCTCTACATTGCCGGCACAAATTAGGATTAAACCTCAACAAAACCCAGAGGAATAATCTTGTAAAATATTCTTTAATCCATTACAATAACTTTGTTCATTCTGCTACCAGCTATACACCCTTTGAAGTAGTGACTGGTCATTTTAACTCAAAAGACCCATTTGATATTGAAGAAGGAAATATAATTTCCAAATATGAACAAAATTAATAAAAAATGCTTAGAGAAAAATACAGGGAACTCAATGAAAATTTCAATAAAAACAAAATGGAAAGAGTAAACAAAATCAATGTCAACCGAAAAAAACCCTATGAAATTATCCAAGGATGATAATATATATCATAAGGATCAAACTAGAGATAAACTAGCACCAGGATTTACGAAAATAGACCCTGTAGCATAAACTTTAAATAAAATCAAAACGGAGACCTCTAAATATTCGAAACACAACATCAAGAGGCGCAAAAAACATTAAATCATTTCGCTTTTGTTGCAGATGAGACCAATATTCATCCTCTGAATAATCCTATTAACCAAAACTTCTATTAGAAAGTTAACCAATCCTATGTTACCTATCAGCCCCTACTGGTATAGTGGCTGGTAAACACACTTTCGTTACTTACTTAAATCTTACTGAGTTTATCGAAATTCGCAATCATATAAATATAGAACTTAACTTTATTACGTCAAAGAAAAGTCTTGGTAGCCATTCTTCTAATCTAATAAAACAAGCAAATACCCTTTTATTCTATGTTTATTATGCGTTACTACTCATCAACCCAAACAAAAGGGAAACGCGCGATTTAATAAATATAGGTGGTAAAATATCTAAATGGCTGTTTGGAACTCTAGACGCAGATGACGGTAAAAAGAATAGATTCAATTTTAGCCCATCTTAATAATAATGACCATGTGTTGAATGTACAAAATTAGCGAGAAAATTACTCTAGCTAAAGAAATCATGTCTGAACCAAATCATAGCCTTTTTCGGATTAAATCAAATTTATTATTGGTAAATCAGTTGATTAACCAATTTTCTGAGGAGGTAAATGACGTAAATGCGCTAAACCTAATTATTAATTCTCTATTAATATTGCAAATTCATTAAAATGAAGTGACTATCGCAATTACTTTTGCTAACCTTCAAACGGTGCATCCTACGTTTCTCTCACAAAAAATCTACACACTATTATAGAAAAAGTTAAAGTTATTTATTCCTCAAACCAGATGGCCCAATTTAAGTTTTCTAATACTTATTATTCCTTCATAGGAATACAAATGATTGTCGAAAACAATAAATTAATTTTTCTAATTCACTTTCCAATTTTATTGCTGAAAAAATTTACAACTATTTTATATATCCTGCTCCAATGGCAAATATGATAATTTTACCTCGAAAACCTTTCCTTATCCTAATGAGGGAGTTATACCAGTACCATGAACAACTATGTGAAGAGATTGAACGCACCTTCTACTGTGACAATCGACTACAAACAGAAGAAGATTGTGTTATAAATATAATCATGAAAAACCAGGCAAATAACTGTTCTACTATTCCAGTCCACCTCACAAATGGATGGCTTACCAACTCACCCCGCATTATGTCTTACTTACCACACCAAGCAGCAGATGATAACTGAAAAGTGTTGCAGTGAAAGACATCACGAGATAAGCCTAGGAAGTTCTTTGATAGAACTTCAGGATGAATGTCATCTTCTAGTGGACCAAGAGATGTTCATTGCTGGCAACGAAAACATTTCTCCAGCGACTGTGATTCAATTATCTCAACTTAACATGTCATTGATAC
This sequence comes from Pissodes strobi, assembly GCA_016904865.1. Taxonomy (NCBI): domain Eukaryota; kingdom Metazoa; phylum Arthropoda; class Insecta; order Coleoptera; family Curculionidae; genus Pissodes; species Pissodes strobi. Next base: position 3,296 of record JAEQML010058265.1, on the reverse strand, counting down.
CACAACGTTCCAAAGCAGTGAAACTTTCTACCTTGGATTTGGACGAAATTAACCATTTAACTGCCGAAGTTAATTTGCATCATGAAATGAATGTTCTAGAAGATCCCTTTACAACTGTAGATAAATCAACGCCTATTTGGGTACACATCCTTATCCACATATGGTCCATTCTCCGTCGGGAGGAGTTATGTGTTGCTACAAATCCACTGTGGTACGCCCCTGGAATGAAAAACTCAAACCTCTGATAATGTGCGGCATACTGCTTACATATCTAAATATCGTAATTTATCTTTTATTTATGAACTGTAACCTTAACTGATATATTTCGAAATAATGATTCATTGCATTTTCACGGAACGTTATCTTTTTACACCGTAATTTATCTAGGATAGCAACTTTTGATTATTGTTAACATTGCTATTTTCTCGTAGTTTATCGGTTTCACCGACATTTATCTCATTATTTTTCTATAAAATGCCTAATTACCTGTAGGATACATCTTAATCTGTTACCAGCTTTTCTAAAATAAACTCAGTTTAAGTTAAAGGGTAATTTTTTAAAGTAACTCCTGATTGTGGTCTTGCATCGTGCTTCGGTATTTAATTATTTGGCAAGATATTGAACTTTGATTCATGTTATATAAAAGGGATTTTTCGCGAATTGGGTTTAGATTATGCTAATTTATGATGAATTAACCTTTATACGTCATATACCTATCCCCACCAACATAAAGGTATGATACACTGGAGATACTTCGGTTTTGTTGGCGAAAACGCTAGTTTCCGTCTGAGGCAAATGACATAACCCAAGCAAAACCTGCTCCAGACCGGATTATACTTGGGTAACCTCGCGAAAAATTGCTTTAAATTAGCCACCTCCTCTTGTGGCATTGCTTTATTTATGGTCGAATGCAATTTCCTCTTTCTGAAGTACTTATCTGTAGGTTATATGATAGAAACGAGATCATTGCTTAAAAAGTAAAACACAAACCGCCAAAAAAGTTCTTGTTGTTGAACTGTTCAAACCATATATTAAATCTTATAATGGTAAATTATGAAGGTCAGCACATAAAGGTAAATATAATCAACGATTTGATGAATTTAAGAGATCCTTTTTAAGGTTATTATCGACTAAAGTGGTAGATGTGGCGGTGGAATCGGTGAACAACTATTTGTTGTTATTGTCTACTTTGCGGGGTTTTCAATTTTAGATCCAACATCTTCAAGACAAGAAGGCCCTGAAACTAAGAAAAGCAGTAGCCAATATGGCCACCCCCGTTGGAACCGACACTAAATGCTGTAAAGGACATATTTCGAGTTTTTAATATAAAATATGTTTAAAAATTGTGAAATTTGTGCATTTGCGGTCAACAATTTATACAAAGCAGGTAATTTATTTTGTTTTTATTGCCCTGTGTTCGTGAAATTATATTTAATCCTACTACTACACTACTCTATACTTCCTAATTATTATACATTATATAATGAAATATTTACAGCTTATAGTTAGGGACTGACTGTTATGGTACAAGGTGTATTTCCACAAATATCTATTATAATTTTAAAGCTGATAATACCTAGTAATATCTAAAATATCTGAAATTTAAATAACATTCACATACTATCTGCCTGAAGTAAACAAACAAGCCCATAAAATTTTTATTTTGTGGCTTTATAATAATAACGCCTACTTATAATAAGTTTTAGGTAACAACAAATATTTTTTAGGTTACAGCCGGGCAACGTCAGAGGACTGATTTTATCCCTCAGTTTTACAGAGGATTCCAAAATTCTTTTTATTTGTAGCGCTATTAAATATTGATTAAGGGTTGTAGGCTGGTTTTAGGTACGTGTTGTAATAATTAAGAAGCTTTAGTTTAAGTTCAGTCGCTTAGTTGGGGTCATTGACTTTAAATAATGTGTTGAGTGAATTGAAAATATGGCGTTAACCTGTTGTATTCCCAAATAAAGAGGGAATTAGAGACATTGAACCAAAGTGGCAATTTTTCATTTCCAAAAAATGTGAGTTTAGACAGCAGTGGATAAACTCGATTAATAGGGAAAAATCATGTGATCCAAACAAGAATACTTGGGTGTGTTTGTTTTGTTTTTATTGACAGTGAATAGTCATACACACTGTAGTTTTAGAGGCTGTGCCAAACATCAGGTGCACGACATATGACACTAATTATATTATGTGATTTTTCTATTTTTTAACTAATAAATGCTTTGCAGTACGTGTTTACTTTACCCCAGGGTTGGTTGTATTGTATTCAAAAACCATCCTGATCGAAATCTGGATCTAACGCAGGCAATTGAAGCAAATGTATATTTTAGGTGTCTGAAATCCACTTCAGATTTATTGAGTATATGTTTTATTAATATTGATAAAGCTCCCCAAGCTCACTTAAACTTTATTGTCTCTATTTCTGAAAATATGTTTATACTAATAGAGCAAATGAGTGCTGCTGTGAACAAAACTCTATGCGAAGCAAAAGTCAACTCAACTTATCTCTTGAATTACCTACATGATGTTAATACCGTAGAGAAAGTTCTTATTAGAGCTACTTTTCTTCTGAAACAACATACTGAACAGCCTTCTGTAGAAGGTAATTTAAACATTGTAGGTGATATTTTATACATATTTAGGAACACACTCTATTTTTTGTTTCCATTTACAATAATATCTACAATGGCCAAAATTTCATCACTCAACAGTACCAAGGCAACTAATTCAAAAACGGTCAAGTAAGTGTTGTTGTTTTTTATTTCTCTCTGTTAGTTATTGGTATCAAAAAAAATATGTTCCAAAAAAGTAAAGAAACCTACTGATGCAAGTCCTTTTCTATTGTATAGGCTCAAACTGAAAAGAATAGGTAACATCTTCAAAATTCAAGTTTCTCAAAAGTTTAAAGTTTATATATTAAAAAAAGCAAATGTGTCAAATCAAAAAACTCCTAAAAACATTAATTATTTCAAACTACGTTATTTAAACAGTCTATAAAAAATATCTAAGTTTCTCTGTATTCTTGTTTTAGTTTATATACACTTCGATATATATTTTATACGAACCACTGTATATTTATAAACTAATGCCCATAGCCCGTTTTTTTATATCGTAGCATTTTATAATTGTTAAACAACTTATTATAATAATTATTACGTTCCTTTCTGTGATAGGCATAGCTACCAAACGATTTTTTGTTGTTATTTTGGTAAATGACATGTAATTAACTATTAAAAATAATGAAGGTACGTATTTTTTTTTCAGCCAAAGAGTAACAAAAGTAGTTTATA
>JAEQML010058264.1:0-30531 GCA_016904865.1 Pissodes strobi | reverse complement strand
GCATCAGCCAATAAAGTCAAATTGTTTACAAAATCTGTGAAACTCACGTGTTTTTTTTTTAACCATCGTACTTTGTCCTTTCTCTTTCATCTCTTGTCAGATCCGTAGAGGTACTGTCGAGTACAAACCAAAGGCCTGATAGTTTTTTGTAATGGCATACACTGTTCTTCTACTCGAAGCAATCCTTAGGACCGATAAGATCCTTTCGATTTTCAAAAGCTGAGTCTCTAGAGTAGCTGGTACTTGTTTCAGATAAATTTGATTTTTGAGGATTGGTTATAAAAGTTGTATAGCTTGTCAAGAAATATCTTGAAATGATTTATGCCACATAGATGACTCACATAGTCGGTAACAGCAAGCTCTAATCTGTGATTTGAACAGTGCCAAACCAATAATTTTGTAAAATAGTTTGCAGTCGCTTGGGAAATCATTTTTCCTAGCGTAACGGAGGCTCCATCGCAAGCGAATGCAATAGGGCACTTTTCGAGAAAAGTCCGGTCAAATCCATGTTTAGATTAATTTCGGTTAGGTTTGAGTAAATTCTAGCAAGTCAGGGTTAAATACATAATCACCGCCAGGATAATGTCGAAGTGCACCACAACTAAAGTAGTCTTCTGATATTGTTACGAGCAATCTATTATCCAATGATAAGCTATTTAACTTGTAAATCGGCATGAACAGGAAGATCCATAAGTTGCCTTTACATTTTCGCTATTTTATAGTATGTTCTAAAAACTCGTTAAGCGTTAGTGAAGTGAACACAATTTACTTTTTCAAAAGGTGATTAAATACGTGCTTCCTTTCATTTTTCAAAGTGTCACGAAAATTTAAGGCCAATAATAACAAGTTATTATGGGCCTCAAATGTTTTACATTGTGCCAAAGTCCAGCAAACAGGTAAATCATCAATATCCATGTTTTCGCGTTCTTACTTACTCGTGATTGGATTATTATCTGCTTCCTGTACTGTTCTGCTAATAACAGACTCATTTTAGATTATTATTTACTGTGATCACCACAAAAGGGATTCGCGACTATAACCGGAAGTGGATGTCTGGAGTAAAGCGAATACATTTGTACAGTCCATTGAATTTTAGTAATAATTTATTGTCCTTAGTGGGTTCGCCTATATAAATCCTGATGGTATTTCTATTTATTTCGACAAAGTTTCACTGGGCCGAATAAATTGCATGTTTCTAGATCTTACTATGAAAAAATCAATTTATTTTTGCCAATCCAATGTCATTTTTTATTTTTCATGGACCAGATCATGTGCCATATTTAAATACACTGTAGCTGCATTCCTATTAGACCCAAATGATTTGAAATATTGACATGGTAAGCGTTGGGCGCTAATTATGTACCACGATTTGTCAATTGCTCAACAGGTCCATATGCCAGGTTCACTCATCAGTTTTAATTTTATTTAAAAGTGTGGGTCTATGTGTTGTCAGTTAGATGAAGGCGCCACTAATTTTTTTTACTACTAGGAATTTATCAATGAAAATTTCATTCATCTGTCAAAATTGACATTTTAATAATAAAATAACTGCTAGGTTGTTTAGCCAATCATATCAAAATTACCCGATAATACTGCACTAGTGCAAATTATCGATAATCCGCACATGCGCAGTATCATCAGGCGTAAAAAAGTTAACTTGGAAATATCTTAAAGTTCAATCTTAAAAAAGCACACAAAATCCATACACCTCGTAAAAAATACGACTGAAATTTAATTTTCCAAAAATAGTACAGATACAAATATTTTTGTTTTTAATTTAAACATCAAATAGATATTAAATTAGAAATCATTTCATTTTATTAAAACTAGTTATTAAAGCTGTGACAATGAAAAACACAATTATTAAAATTATTTACAGCACCCGATGAACTTTGACCGGAAACAACGCTACTTGAGGCCGATGTTGAAACTGAAGAAACATTGAACTCGTTCAAATTCCTATTTTCTCTCATTTTCTTTATCAACTCTTCGTGAAAGTCTTTGTCCAGTTGTAAGTAAGGATTTATTGAATTTACATTGCCATGACCCGCAATTTTTGTTAATTGATTTTCATTTACTCCAGTTTTTGCTACCTGCGTTACGAGAGTGGCACGATCAGAATGATTAGTAAATTTAAATTTTGTGATGTCCAGGCCAACGTCTATAGATATTCTAATAAGTCCGCTCACTCCAACATGCCGTGGTAAATACCGCCGTTGGCCTTGAACACACTCGGCCACGGTGCAGCAGACGAACGCGAGCAGATACCGCGTACGATCAATATGAATAGTCAAACTCACGCTCGATTATTTTTATACGGGAAGCGTTTTATTAGGAATATATGATATGAATATGATTATTATTGTTTGTAGGTATTATTTATTTTTTATGAACAATTATTGACATTCTCTGTCTCATTTATAGCTCATTAATGATACTACTTTGTAATAGTTATTTAGTATTATAATAAATAAGTAAATAATAAACGAAATATTACCTACGATATGGATAAAAATACGAGTAGGTATATAAAATGAAAACGAAACCGAAGAATAACTGGTATTGTTTAACTACGAACGCAAATAACAAAATATAACAGGAAAATAGCGACAATGGAACAATTTTAACGTAATATTTTCGGCAGCCGATAGTTATCGACATCTTATTACATTTTGTTATTAATATGACAAATGCGTTGTCACAGTAAATGTCATCTTTACCATAAAAAAAAATTGAAAACACCAACTAATCCGTGCTACACCCATATCTTAACCCAAACATTAAAAGGGTTTTCCATCTAGGGTTTTTTTTATTTTTAATTAGTGGTTAAAACAGCGATCAAACTTACTTATACTCATATATAACTCAACTTATATACATAATTTGGGTGAAGGTAAATATTATAAATCCACAAATTTGACGCTATTTTGATATTCTTTGGATTCATGAAAGTGATTTTTCAAGGCCATGAATGTAACGACACGTTTTGGAATTTTCCTCTCGCAAGAGAGATAAAGTATATGACTCCTCTCCGAAAGTTGATTGGACGACTAACCCAAACTAACCAAATCTATTAAAATTGATTATATCATATTGGAACCGGTTCGAAGGACAAGAACAAGTTGAAACTAAGTGAAACTAACCGAAACCTGATTCGATGACTAACCCAAACTAACCAAATCTAAGGTTATAACATGTCGGAACCGGTTCAAATGACTAAAATAAGTGAGACTAAGTGAAACTAATCGAAAGTTGATTGGACGACTAACCAAATCTATAAAAATTGATTATAACGTAACGGAGCCGATTCAAATCACTAAAATATGTTGAGACTAAGTGAAGCTAACCGAAAGTTGATTGGACGACCTACCAAATCTATAAAAATTGATTATAACGTAACGGAGCCGATTGAAATGACTAAAATAAGTTGAGACTAAGTGAAACTAACGGAACCGGCTCAAAAAAGTAAATTAAGGTGAGACTCGATATCGAAGTGTTCACTTCTATCACGTATACTATGCTACTCGTGACCTTTTTTTTATAAGAAATCAATAAAAACTTGTACAAATCTGCTGTAATTGCTACTGCTTCTGTCTGCCGACTTTCAATGTATTGTTTTGTTTTCATTGAAATCGCGCAGACGACGCAGGACAGGTTTGTAGACAAGACTGTGTTGCAAGAATTATTCTTTAATTCTATATGATTTTAAATTAAAATGGTACATTTCTCTGTTTAACAATTTTATGTTAGTCAATAGTTGTGTTGTGCTGATTTTAAACCAATATCTATTATTCCTGAGATTATTATTTTATATAACTTATTAAAGCGAGGCAAAGCGATAGTGATATTAAGCTGATAAGAATTGATATTATTCATTGATCTATATCAAAGGTCGAGAAGAGGATTTGAGTTATTATTTCTCTTGGTGACTATATTTTATTTCCTTATATTTCTTGCTTGTGATACTACGGCCCGGGTTCGATTTCCCATCAGTGAAAAGACATGTTTTATTTTTTTTTTATTATGTTTGTTAGTTGGGGTTAATTTTAGTTTTGTGTTAGTCAGGGTTGGTCAAGCGTGTAGCGCGCTCGTCTCAATGCGCTTGTTTGATTAATTAAAGTTAGTTTCGATTATTTTTGCTTAATCTGGGATACTAAAGACAAGCGCACGTAGCGAGTAGCACAATACACGTGATTGAAGTGAATACTTCTTTATCTAATTTCAACTTATTTTATTTATATGAGCCGGTTCCGATACGTTATAATAAATTTTAATACATTTGGTTAGATTGGGTTAGTTGTCGAATCAACTTTCGGTTAGTTTCACTTAGTCTCAACTTATTTTAGATATTTGAACCGGTTCTGATACGTTATAATCAATTTTAATACATTTGGTTAGTTTTGGTTAGTCGTCTAATCAACTTTCGGTTAGTTTCACTTAGTCTCAACTTATTTTAGTCATTTGATCTGGTTCCGATACGATATAACCAATTTTAATAGATTTGGTTAGTTTGGGTTAGTCGCCGAAACAACTTTCAGTTAGTTTCACTTAGTCTCAATTTATTTTAGACATTTGAACCGGTTCCGATACGTTATAATCAATTTTAATACATTTGGTTAGTCGTCTAATCAACTTTCGGTTAATTTCACTTAATTTCAACTTATTTTAGTCATTTGATCCGGTTCCGATATGCTATAACCAATTTTAATAGATTTGATTAGTTTGGGTCCGTCGCCGAATCAACTTTCAGTTAGTTTCACTTTGTCTCAACTTATTTTAGCCATTTCAACCGGTTACGATAGGTTATAATCAATTTTAATAGATTTGTTTAGATTGGGTTAGTCGTCGAATCAACTTTCGGTTAGTTTGACTTAGTCTCAAGTTATTTTAGATATTTGAACCGGTTCGGATATATTATAACCAACTTTAATAGATTTGGTTAGTTTGGGTTAGTCGTCCAATCAACTTTCGGTTAGTTTCACTTCGTCTTATAAAAATTGAATAACTCCTTACCAGTTCCATAAGAGAGAAAGGGGTAGCGATCACGTGTAGTTACACAACAGTCATCAACAGTACAATAAGAAAAACTACGCTTAGCCATCTTAACCATATATATTTTTTAAATAGCGAATAGCGTAAAACGTGCGAAAACTATTCCGTAAAAATAAATTCACACCGTCCGATCGTGAAAGTGCTTGCGAAAACTGAGTCACGGCTAAGCCGTGACATTGACATAGTAGCCGATGGGCGAGGGATTGGCGCAGGCAGGAGGGAAATTTTCCGCGGCACGCTCGAGTGAGCGGACTTATTAGAATATCTATAGACGGTGTCCAGGCCAATTTTTTTAGCTGAAATGCTTGTCCACTTTAAGAATTCGTTCCTACCAACCGGACAGTTTTTGTACCATACGCCATTTTTGCCACTCCAGACTACTAGTGAGAAGAAGACGGTTTGTCTTAATATTGCCTACCCTTTTTGATATTAATTTTCTGTACGATCTGTAAGAAAAACAGTATTTTTCATTAAAATATAGGCCTGTATTCAATCCTATTAATACACCCGGATGTTTTTCTTCTTCAAAAAATTCGATTAAACAGTTACATGCTTCACCTCCTCGAAAAGCCAATTCCTATGATAAAACATGGAAACGTTTCTTCTGAAGTGTATTTGGTGTATTTTCGTCATAAAGTGCCAATATTTTCAAAAATTCAACGTAAATGAATGCTGACGAACTAGTATTTCTTTTTTCTGGCTCAACCTGCAATTTCCGTCGAACAGCGTCCCTGGCATCTCTTGCAGACTTGAACCTTACATCTGAAAATGGATCTATAACAACTCCAAAAAAACGGCAAAATTTTCCTTGAACTAGTTTTGCAGCCACATTCCACATAGTCTTTATAAAACTTTCTTTGTAGTATGACCCATATTTTTGCGCCATATTACTTGCCCAATCTTTCAATCCATGGATGTTTTTTCTTCCAATACTTAATAATTCAGTAATATTACAGTTAAAATCGTAATATATCGGACAAAATTCAGCAAGATTTAAAAGTTGGTAGAAATATTAGGGATAGCATAAATATTAGTAAACTGAAAAGTTCCCACCCCTAGAGTATGTGCTTCATCCCTTACAACATTGTTTCCACCCCAATTTTAATTTTTTTCGGAATATCTACGAAACAGTGCATGGTAGGTAAAGGTACCAATATAAAAAGTTGTTCCTCATTAAATTCTCTACAAAAAAGGTTCTATAACAATTTCCCCTAAAATGTCCCATTGTTTGATAAATAAAGCGCAAACGAAACAGGGCGGAATATATAATTCGTTAAATGTATGGCTGATTATCCAAAGCGCTCAAAGTGGTCTTACCCAAAAAAAGTAAAAACATAAATCGATAACCACTATTTCACACTCGATAGTTTAATAATTTTTATTTTCTCCTACTACACCCACTATGATGATGCTTTCATTACTGTAACGGAATATATGTTATCAAATATCAGTCTATTCCGCTCCATTAATTCTACCTATTTATCAATGGTTTTCACTGCTCGGTATAATGATCGGCAGTGACATCTATCTGTGAATGGATATATTTCGCACAGTTAACTTTAAGGATCTTATAATGCGTATGTTGAATATTTCCTTAGTTTGACGCCGGGTTTCCTACAACGGTTGTCACGTGTTTTAAATTGCCCAATCCAAGCGTTGAAAATTAAAATAGGTAGAACGTACAAATTTTGAAAGATAGGTGATATCATCTTGTGTGCAGACGTTGGCACGTTAAGTGGTATTAGTTTCTGATCTCAAAATATTTTATTCATCCCGCATATTTTTCAATAATCTTTTTATGTTTTAAATACATTATTGCACTTTCGAGTGTTTGACGATTTCAACAATCTTAATTTTTTATGGTGACCTTTAGGTTTGAATACCGTTTTTTGGTGGATAATTGCGTATCTTATCGGTCAAATTCGTGTAATTTGATAATGATTTAATCCAAATATATAGAGAATGTAATTATTTTATCGTTTAGTGGTCATACATATATATGATTTTACATATTTTCATTTAAATTGAATAATAGTCGCGTTCGGTATATACCTCAGATCGATCGGATTAATCTGAATCGTTCGTTTATGACATCTAGATGTAGGGGAAATAAATCTCAATCGTTCGGTAATTAAAATCGGAGCGATCCGACGACGATCTTTTTGCTCGGAGAATTTTGACCGATGAAAGCGAGCAATTTGAATTTTTGAGGTTAAGTAAAGTAAGTTTAAGTTCGTTTTGTTTTTGTTTATAAATATATTTTAGATTTTGGTAATAATTTTGTTTTAAAATGAAAGAACTCAACCTGTATGATGTAACACAACAAAAACATATAACAATTGTTGTAACAGATGAGCATTACATAGAAATTGTAGAAAATCAAAGTAGGTAGAAATGGTTTAAGTTGGTAAATTGTAATTTTTTAATTTTTATCATGCTTTTATTTTAGACTTAGCTCTTGCTACCACTTTGCTTGAAAGGCATATTCAAAAACAATCAAATGCTCAGTTAGCAAGCTATGTTTCTATGTCAGAATCCCAGTCCTCACCCTCAAATTCAGAGTCAAATACATTAGAATTAGGTATGTAAATAAACTCAGTAAAGATGACTTGCTTTTGATTAATAATTATTGAAAAATGAGACTGATTTCCAACTTATTGGGGTATAAAGAAATAATGTTTTATATTTTAGTAAATGCTGGAGAAACTTCATTATTAGAAACCAGTGAAACCTCAGGTAGGCTATATTTAACATTTTTAGTTTTTTTCTCTAAAAATTTTTTTTATTATTTAGAAAACACTAAACTTTGGACTGATGACAGTATTAAATATTTAATACATTTATGCAAGAAGTATGATGAAGACTTTTCCTCGGGAGTCAAAAAGTATATATGGGGTAAAATTGCTAAAGAACTGAGTGAAAATTTTAAGCAAGAATTCACCCCCAATGCGACACAAAATGAAAGGGGCTTAAAAATACCTATAAGGCAGTCAAAAAACACAATGTCAAGTCTGGAAATAATTATAAATTCTCGAAATTTTATGATTTACTTGACGAAGTATTATTTTGTAAACCAGAGATAAATGCAAATGCATCATGCTCGAGTGCAAGATGACTTGTCGTCAGAAGTCCAAATACTGATGAAAACATTGATAGTAAGTTTACTTTGCTTGTTTTTTCTTTTGATTATTGTAAAAATTTTGGAGATGAAATTAATACCTAGATAGAAAAAGCAACAAATTTTTTTAAGGGTTACCTAGTTTTATGAAATTAAATTTAAATAAATTGTAATAATAATATTAATTTATAGTGCCTTTTTACATCCAAATGATTACATGTATGCATTTTTTCATTTTTAGATGATAATTCAAATGAAGACCACAATTATACCACTATAGCCACATCAACCAACTATACATCATCATTTATAAGAAAAAGAAAATCCACAGAAAATGCAGTTGAAAGACGCCACCAGGAAAAAATGGCTAGGCAAGATAGATTTTTAGATTTATTAGGTCGCTTGACCACTGCAGTTGAGGGCAGTATTCCTCAACCTCAAAATTTAGAAAATAATTAGATTTGTTTTACTTGCGTTTTTTAAAAGTTTTGTTCTTGTTATTTGTCTACAACTACTTGGTATTTGTTTACAACTACAAACAAATATTTTATTTTTCCGTAGTTTCTGCTAATATATATATATATGTGATATAAATAAGTATTATCAAAATGTTGATTTAGATTTCTAGTTCACACTTAAAGTAGGTAGATTTTATTAGTTTTTTGGTAAACTATGTAACGTAGGCACTATGATGAAAGAACCGATTTAAGTTCCTATATGAACAGTGCGATAAAAAAAAACTGGCACAGTTTCAAGTCCCTGGATTGTCATTGAAGGCAATGCATTTTCAAGGGCTTAAGGTGAATACTCACCTGCGCGAATTTCGCCTTTTTTTGACAGGTGTCCATTTTTCGCGCGAATGTAGATTTTCGTTCATACTCATGCAACGCGAAATTTCGTCCGCGAATATTTCGCTAAAAAGTTAAAACAGTTTTAACTTTTTGCGAATTTCGCCAATTTTGTGACGCCAAAACTAACACAGATACGGTTTGTTATTGTTTAACGGACCTATTTTATGTAGGAGCAAGTCAAACTGAATTGGATTCCTTCTTAAATAATTTAAAAAATTACTGGTATCAGTTAAACGCATCTCTGCAATGAAATTGTGAAAATCCCCTTGTGTTTTTCTTTATATAGTTCTCACCCACATTTTTTTCTTTGATGCCTTCTGGCTAGTGCAAGTGTTTGGTTTTTATGGTAATTACCAAAAAGACTCAAAAGGTACATCGCATGATAAAACCTACACATATAAAAATTATAATTATTAGAATCCATTTCATAGCTACGCCTAAGAATTCTAAGGTTATGGTATGGTTATTGTTTTTTTTATCGATGAAAACAAAATTGACCATATTGACATAAGAATTCGCCGCCGAAGTTAAAATTTTTTGCCGCGAATAATTACACCTGGAAATGACAGTGTCTATGTCAAAAAAAGGCGAAATTCGCGTAGGTGAGTATTAAGCTTTAATGTCCGTTTTAAGATTAAAGGTATGTTTCTTTTTATCACAATGTTATCACTTGTACCTAATCTATGTGATATATTAAGCAGTAAGAGTTTTGTTTTTTAAGCTTTTGTAATTTTACTAACTAACAAGTACTTAGTTTTATTTGTGCTTTTGACAATGTAACTGACTTAATCCTTTAGTGCAGATTAAATAAAATAATTTGTGTTAATTTTGATAATTTTTATTTATTTTAACGATAGGTAAATATATCGGTTCTTATAAAAATAATCCATTCATTTCTAGCTGGTTCATAATTCTTAATCTTTTGGCAATAGCTAACTGATTACTTCTTAAATTAATGAGGTCAAAATCATTTTCATAATTTTGACATCTCTCTTCATCCAGTTCTTGCTGTATATCTATTAAATCATCAGCCTCATCTCCATTTAGTATACAAATATTGTGTAAGAAGCACGCAGAAACAATTAATAAGCAAATGAGGTCCAGCCTCACTGTTTCCATAAACTTCAGCCTTCGAAACCGACCTTTTAGCAAAGCTAAACTATTTTCAATACGAACTCTTATTTGTGACAACTTTAAATTGAAGGTTTTTTGTCTGTTTGACAAATTTCCATTATTTTTAAAACCAACCATTATATAGTTCGACAATTTGTAAGCCAAATCACCCAGCATATGGCTATCATCGTAAAATGGAAATTGTCCTGTTTGAATACCATCAAGCAGGTCTGATTTTTCAAACAGACGGCTGTCATGTATTGAGCCAGGTTCTCCAGCATACACATGCGTAAATAGTTTTCTGTGATCACATACCCCTTGCAACAGAACTGAATGGAAATTTTTTCTGTTGCAATACGAATTAGGGTGTTCTTTTGGTGGTAGAATTTTAATATGACTACCATCTATGCAGCCAATTACCCCTAAAAAAGAACAAACAAAAATGATGCCACAAATTAGATAGGTAAAAAAAGTGTTGTTAACACACCTTCAAATCCATTAATTGCTTCAAAAGCTTCCATAATGGCATGAGCCCTTTCCCTTGATGGCCAACATATAATTTTATATGTACAATTCATTTTTAAAAATTTCCTACATGTTCTATATAAGATGTCCCAGCATGTTGACTTAGTTATTCCAAATCGATCAGCGACTGAACTAAAAAAGAAAAGCAAACTTTTAGTTGCCTATTAGGAGGTATAAAATGAGGTGGTTTTTACCGAAAACTTTCCAAATTAGATAAACACCATGTTGCTATCATGGCGTGCTTTTCCAACATCATTTCTGGGCGTCCAGCAGCTACAAATCTATTTTCTGAAACTGCATGTAATTTAATAAGCAAATCTTCGAAGGTGGCTGCGGACATTCTAAAGTGATGCCTGAACTGGTGATTTGCAAATCGGGGCACTGTTTCTTCAGCAAAACTCTCTACTTTTTCCAAAACATTTGCGTCCCCCTCTTCATCGTCTTCGAACATTACTTGATAGCCCCCTTCAATTAGGGCCAACAGAGTAGTAGGAATACTCATTTTAATTTAATTTAATGACAAAACTATCACATCAAACACCATAAAAAAATATATCCAAAGTCCAGCACTGAGCACAGTAACAAAAAAAATAGGCTTTTAGAACTGTTGTTTTTGTTTTTAGTCTCTAAAATGAAATCCAAATCCCAAATCCAGACCAGACAGCCAGAATGCAGAATGACGTTTGACACCTTTGACTTGACATTTGACAATGATCGATCTATACCGTTCGTTTATTCAAGATTACTCCGTCCGATCTGTGGTCACGTGACAAAAAAATCCGTCGCATCTGGGACATGATTACCGAACTCGGCTAGTATTACCTGGAAGACTCTCAAAGCGAATTTTACATGTTCCTGTAAAAAGTGGTTAATTAATTTTGAGTAGAATTTCGCTGAATTTTCCTTAGTAGTATTGTTGGTCATAGTTTTTTCAGGCTTATTTCATTAATCTTTCAGTTTATTTGTAACATCAAACTATAATTATTATCACTTATCGTGTCACGTTTGATCAATGATGTACCGGCATTGATTTACATATGAAAGAGGTTTAAGCACATGTGTGTAAATTTACCTGGTTTATTTTTCTTTATCGTTTACTTAAGTTCCTATCTCAAAGCGAGATAGTAATTATCTTATCTCTATCTTTGATTAATTGAGACGTAATTTACGTCAAATTATTGTTTATGTGCCAAGGGCCATATTTATAGCTTAAGTAAAGAAATTACTTATCTGGAGTCATTAGACTTGTTTAAGAGAGGTTGCACCTCGTTTTTTCTATTTTTTTATAAAACTCTAGTTATTTTCTATTTGAAGTTGCCGAGAGCCACTGTTGGACAAGTTTCATAATTTTTTCATAATTTTCTTTTAAATTTCTAATTTCAATCATGGTTTTTGTATTTATATATGTAATATTTGTTTTACTTAACAATTTTTGTATCATGTATTCTGTTATTGGTACTTAAAAAGATTGTGCTTGCTCTCTATCGAGACCATGATGGCGACACGGATTTTATAACTGTAAGGCCGTATAAGCAGCATTCAAATTTAACAAAACCTGGTGCTGTTTTATCTTTTTTAATAATTCAATCAACAGCCCGTTTGTTTTACTTAATTCCAAGGGAATGTCATATAAAAAAGCATTTTGCTTTTACTCCAAAAAAAATTTACTGGAACAATATAATATAATAATAAGGTTTATAACAATTTTCCAAGAGTTGAAGTGCCAAAAGCAACAGAATTCAGGAGTACTAAATTCCTTTTATAAACAAAATTAAAGGTACGAACCTTATTGAAGGTGAAATTTTAATCTCGTGTGATGTTATCTTATTGTTCCCTATTGCACCAATCCCACAGACCTTGGTGAGTTACTTGACATGAATATTTTGATGACGAAGTCAAACAAGAATATTTAACTTTAACCAAACTTTGCATGGATCAAAATTAAAAATAACTATTACCAACAACTTGAAGGCATGGCAATGGGCAACTGTTTATCGCCCTTCTTAGCTAATCTTTTAATGAGTACCTAAATTTGAAACTGAAATCAGTCAAGAATTTGATATTTTCCAAGGGTATGGTACAGGTATTTGGATGACATTTTCGCGATTTTCGACACAAAAAGTGCTAATATGGAAGATTTTGTTACAAAACTAAACAACCGTTTCCTCACCATTAAATTTACTTATGAAGTCCAGAACAATGTCCAACTACAAGTTTTGGATACTTTAGTAATTAGAAACGATAGTAACATAATAGAACTTGATATTTATAGAAAAAGTACTGCCACTAACTGATATATTTCTAATGACTCCTTCCACTACGACCAATACAAAATGGAAAGCTTTAATTTTTTAGTACACCGCACCGTATGGTTCATTTTCCTCTCAGCAGAGAAAGATTTGATAATGAAAAGAAGGCAATTAAGAATATAGCGAAAGTTAATGGTTTCAATACTAACTTAATAAATGGACTAATTAATAGCCATGTGTTTAGAAAGACCATTCGTGATTCCACTTTATACTAGAGGACTCCAAATAGTAGGTTTAAAATTAGTATACCAAACTCAGTTTATCATTAAGACATTATTGGGTGGTAAAAGGACAAAAATTTAAATATTGGAAAAAGTGGCATTTATGAAATTGGATGTATGGATTGTAACCAAAAATATCTAGGGCAAGCTAGAAGATATATACAAACGAGATTCAAAGAATATATAGCTCATTTAAAGTATGGCAGAACAGAAAAATCAAGTGTTGCCGAGCATGCTTATGATAATAATCATAGAATAACAATTAAAAATTTAAAACTAATTCATAATATATCTGATAAGAGATTATCAAACGCATACGAATGCATGAAAATTAAAAAATGTAAGAATAGTTTAAACATAGATACAGGGCCTATGTATTGGTTGATCGAGCGTGACTAGTAGAATCCCAGGATTGGTTATTTTTGGTTTCACTTGATTAAGCAAATAATTAGTATACAATAAAGTCAGATAGATTTTAAATTTAGTTTTAATCATCTCCTGATGATGCTAATATAGTTACGGAAACGGGCGTCGAGGGCAAAAATTATGTTTCGGTATTGTGGATAAAACTCTGTTTTAGTAGTATTAAATATATGTATGTATGTATATACAAATATTTGTAATGTATTTGTAAAATTGTATTGTACATTATATTTTAATACTACTTTTGCCAATAAACTTTTGAAACATGTTTTTCTTCTACTTTTTTATAGCACTGTTTCAGTTTTTACTTTAATTACTAATATGTATGACTTGTAATTTTTCCATTTTAGTCTTTATCAAAAACGGAAAAATTGCTAATGCTCGTACATATTTGCTAACTATTAAAGTAAAAATTTGTCATCAGAAACTTAAAAATTAACTTAATTTTAAATTTGAGCGCCTGCCATACGCAACGTAGTTTACTTATGCGGTCAGTCGAAAACTCGCGCTTCTATCAGTCCCATTGTAGAACGTTTGATAGTTTCTTCTAAGGGGGGGATATGTTGTGCTAAAGGACCTCAAGAACAAAACCAGGTACATAGGAACGATACTTCACATAACGTAATAAGATGCCCATGAATTAATGCAATATTTCTATTATGTCACATTTTAATCGCACAGCTATCAGTTCAAATACATGCTATATTTATTATCAGTGGCGTGAAAGTTTTGAAAATGTCGGAAATATACTTTGTAACGATTATGCAAAGCCTTCCAACATATTGAAATTACTAATAGTTCTCCACATATTTGGAATCGACCGTTCACTTTTATTTCCTCATTTTAAAAGAGTACTAAAATAATTATTGTTTTCAAATACGCTGAATCCAGTCAGATTTAGCTCCATTTATCGATTTCCCGAATATTGCCAGTCTTTTATCTTCCAAGTTTTGCACCCAGCTACACTCTACAGGTATCTAAGGGCAAGAAAAGATTTTATATATTTTCGCGAACTGAACAGAGCCGACAAGGGAACTTTGTTAGCTTTAAGATGAATCAGGGCATTATAAATATGCCAGCTTCAATTAAGGAAAGACTACTTTCGAGGAATTGCACTTTTCGGAATGTGAGATATTGAACAGAAATTGTGAAATGCTCAATGTAAATTAGTATTTAAAGTTATTTTATATCTTGATAACTTGTTACTTCTCTATACTGAAAGTAAGGATAGTATTTATTTGATATTCGTTGACTGACCCCACTCATATTCATTTATTGCTAATATTAGATAAAGATACAACAAACTTGGTTAAGACAACATTATATTATGATGTTATGGAATATTGGCTGAATATATTACGTTCTATGTTAAAATTTTTCGTCAGAAGTTACAAACATGGATGGCATTTAAGTTATTCCGAGGATTGGAATACTATAGATAGACAAAACAACTTGGCTGTAATTATCTATTATTGCGTAATGTTGCAACCAATAGGGTTTTGTAAAAGTAAAACTTGACACGTATTATAAACGCGCCCCTGCTCGCTTATACCTATATCACTTTGTTCATCTTTGTTAGTTGTCCGGCGTACCCCACGTCAAATACTGCTTTCCACTATTCGCTAACTTTTGTTTTTGACAGATACAATAATATAGTTTTTGCATTTTTATCATTTTTTCTGGTTTTGTTCTATCCGAGGTTACGCGCGCTGGTTTTTAAACCAACCACAGCTAACCCAAAATAACCAACACTAACTCAAACTAACCAACACTGACCCAAACTAACTAAAACCAACCCAAACTAACCAAGAATATCCAAAACTAACCCAGACTAACCTTAATTAACCAAAGTAAAAAGACAAGCGCGCTAAGCGCGCTTGTCTCTTCACTATCCACAAACCAACCCAGTCTGACCTATACTAACCAAAACTAACCCAGACTAACCCTAATTAACCAAAGTAAAGAAAAAACTAAGCAAAACCAACCGAGACTAACCAAAACTCACCCATACTAGCCAAAACTAACCCAAACTAATCCTAATTAACCAAAGTAGAGACAAGCGGGCTAGGCGTGCTTGTCTTTCGTATCCCGGATTAAGCAAAGATAATCGAAACTAACTTTAATTAACCAATCAAGCGCATTGAGACGAGCACGTTACGCTTTTGACCAATCCCGCCTATCACATAATCAAAATTAACTCGAAGTAATAAAACAAACACACTGCGCGTGTTACTCTCTTAACTAGTCCAAATGTACCAAACAAGGGCGCATTTGTCTCTCTTCCTTTTGGTCGTCACAGAGCGAGCGTCTTACATAACTCAAACTAATGAATTAATATTATTAATTATTATTTAAATAATCACAAAGTACTTCTGAATCACCATCTATCTATAAAGTGTTGGCTGGCGGTATCCAACAAGATACCATATTTTAGAACCGAACAGAAATTACACTTGGCACACCTATGCGTACGTCAGCTGAGCCGTGCTATTTAAGAAATAGTGTCAGTGTCATGTTGAGGTTTGCGCCAGAAATATTATGATTTTAAAGTACAAAAAAACAGTATTTGCGGTTTTTAAGAAAACGAGCTTTTAAAAGATTTTTTGAGGCGACTATTACCTATTCTTGTTTGCATCGAAAAGTTAGCAGAGATAGTGTAAGTTCGGATTGGAACATGTCGGATAGTAATTAACACAACTGCAGTGTGTAAACTTTGTGATTTTTTTATGACAAGTAGAAACATTTGCGCAACATTTAATGTGTGAGAGATGGTAAGGGACGTAACGTAGAATATGTCAGTGTGTTTATTATTGCGGTAGCTAATAAGTGCGCAAAGTAAATAATGACCATTTTTATTATAGCTTCAGAATAGCTGAAACCAGTTACATGAAAAATTTGTTATGCTTTGCATTTTAAATATTTTTCTGAGTATAAAAACACGGAAATTTTCTTGCAGAAATACGTAATTTTAATTTTCCATGGAAATTTTTTGGAATTCGGAAAATGGAAATCACGCATTTTCGCGCGAAATTGTTTGTACTTCTGTGTTTACCGTAGCTTCTTAGAGGCAAAAACAGAAATAAACATTATATTACTCATTTCTGCTGATGGAAAATTCACCCAATAACCCTGTATTATTCAAACACTAACAGTTGTAACATAATAGTTTTTTGTAGTTTTAGACGTAACTGGAATCGAAAATAAATTATTGCAAATTAAAGAACACGAAGATGAAGGAACGATTGAAAAAGTATTTCGTGTGTTGACAATTATACAGATTATCTAATTAAGACAGTCGATAGAGTAGATGAAGAGCAAAATCAGGAACATCTGAAGATTAATTTATTTTGTAAGTAAAAGCATTATGTAGTTCATTTAATATTATAATAATAATAAAAAATACAGTGATTTCGAATTCTACCGACAAAGGTAATTACTGCCGTGATTTGACAAATGCAGATAGAAAACATATTTTTTCTACAGCCGCGCGCAAAATAACTAAATACTAAATCCAAATGAAATCGCAAAATCAACTAATGCCGTGGATCCTTATTTTGCGCTCTAGCGCGAACATGGAAAAGGAAATTCTCGCTTTTTCCGTCTAGTGTGCTGAATGGTCATGGAAACCGAAGATAAATAAATGACAGTCGTGCGTTTGTTACAGTTTGTTGCTGGCAATCCTGTTCTAAATATGCCCGAAGCCCGAACATAATATGTCAAAACTGACAGCCATTCGCAAATTTCCGAATAAGTATAGAGAAAAATGTGCATTTAATTTTAAAAAATGCGGCTGTAGAAAAAGTTCTGTGTGTTTTTCGAGCGCAAAGTAAGATTGCCGTTTTCGAAAGATTACTGCGCTCCGCTACGCGTCGCGCAGTAACATTCTTTCTCAAGCGGCAATCCGTTACTTTGCGCTCTAAATACACAAATAACTATTTTCTACAGCCGCGCGCAAAATAACTAATTACTAAATTCAAATGAAATCGCAAAATCGACGAATGCCGTGGATCCTTATTTTGCGCTCTAGCGCGAACATGGAAAAGAAAAATCTCACTTTTTCCGTCGAGTATGCTATGAATGGTCATGGAAACCGAAGATAAATAAATGACAGTTGTGCGTTTCTTACAGTTTGTTGTGGCACTCCTGTTCTAAATATGCCCGAAGACCGAATGTAATATGTCAAAACTGACAGTCACTTGCAAATTTCAGAATAAGTATATAGGCCCTGATGGATTGCGAAGTGAGATAGTAAAATTGCTAGGCGATATGGCAATAACAACGATAACAAAACTCTTCAACACAATATACAATACGGGCATTATTCCAACCGACTGGCTGAGGTCAACTTTTGTTACAATCCCTAAGAAAAACAGAGCTACAAAATGTAGTGACTACCGTACCATCATCTTGATGAGCCACCTTCTTAAAGTATTCTTGCGTATTATTTATTCGAGAATATATCAAAAATTAGAAGCGAGCATCGGCAGAACTCAGTTTGGATTTCGATCAGGATTGGGAACGCGTGAAGCGCTCTTTGGAGTTCAAGTACTAATACAGCGCTGCCGAGACGTTGACTCTGACGTGTTCGTGTGCCTGGTGGATTTTAAAAAAGCCTTTGACAAAGTGCGACATGACAAACTTATGGAGATACTCAAAACAACTGGTATTGATGACAAAGATATCCGCTTGATAGGTAATTTATATTGGCACCAGTCTGCCAAAGTCAGAATTAACGGACACCTGACGGAAGATGTTGAGGTGAAGAAAGGTGTGAGACAGGGATGTATATTGTCGCCACTCCTTTTCAATTTATACTCTGAAGAGTTATTTGGGCAGGCCCTAGGAGACATGGATTTGGGAGTTGTGATAAATGAACAAATTCTCAAGAACATAAGATACGCGGATGACACCGTAATACTCGGGCAGTCCATCGATGACCTACAGAAACTTATTAATAGGGTGACGGAAGCTTGCGAAGTATTTGGTTTGAAAATAAACACGGCAAAAACCAAATACATGCTAATAAGCAAAGGAGTTCATAATCAAGTTGCTAGTGTCTACGTCAACGGAACACAATTAGACAGAGTCTCAAGTGCGAGCTACCTTGGTTGCACGAGGACTGGGATCCATCAGTTGAAATCAAAATACGTATTGAGTGTGCCCGGGCAACATTTATTCGCATGAAAAAACTTTTTACCAGTCACGATCTATCGATTGCCCTGCGAATGAGGATGATTAGAGCATATGTCTTTCCAGTTCTTTTGTGTGGAGTCGAGAGCTGGACACTAACAGAAGCCACGCTCAAACGTCTACAAGCTTTCGAGATGTGGTTGTACAGGAGGATGTTAAGAGTAAGTTGGGTGGAAAGGATCACAAACGAGGAGGTGCTTAGAAGAATGCATATACAGAAGTGGTCAATATTATAGTTAGATTTAGAGTTATAGCTGGTAACTACGTAGTCTATGACTTGGAATAGTTAATATACAAGCGACGAACACAGTCGGTAGTGGTGTTTTTTCTTTTGATTCGTTAATATCGTTTGTTTCGGTGTTTCCCGGTTATTTTAATTGTAAAATTTTGCACAGTGTTAAATTGCATCACCAGCTATCCTTCTCTAATCTTTTAAGTTTGTTTTAATCATAATTTGGTAGTTAACCTACATTTTCTTTCCTGTTTCGTGCCTGCATTCCGTATCGTAAAAGGTGCAAAAACCGTAGTTCCAAACATTGATAAGACCTACCTATAGTGCGTTTCATCTGCACATCTCAGTGCTTTCCGTGCATTTTGATTTCGGTCCAGCTATAGTTGGTTTCACTTCGACGATTCATCAACGCTGGTCATGGCATGCTCAAAGTGTGAGGCTGTGCTGAATGATAAGGAGGTAAAATATAGGATAATTTGTGATTTCTGTGGAGCGGTGAATTGTTTATCATGTTCCAATTTCACTACCTCAGAAGCCCAAGTCACACAGTTGAAGAGTAGAACAATGTTGTATGCCTGTAGAGATTGTGTAAATGTTGTTAAATCACACAGTAAGGAGGCGCAAGGAGACAACATATCCAGCATGAAGCAACAACTGCAGGATGTTTTTAATTCAATGTACAGTAAGCTCTCTAACAAGCTAAATCAAAAGGTCGATGGCTTAAACAACTCAATTTCGGATAAATTCGCTCATGTCCACAGTCAGTTGGCTGCATTCGGCACCAAACAGGATACCTGTATGGGCGTACTGAGTGACGTATTCAGCGATATCTCCTTAATAAAAAGCAATGTTACTAATTTGAATATTTCTAAACGCACTTCACTTCAAGAACCCGCCGGTGTACTGGAAAATAGTAGCATGGTTGCTACCACAAACAGCAGCGACAATAATAAGAGCATGGATGCATGCGCTACTAGAATACTTGAACTTGAACGCAGAAACTCAGAACTTCTCAGGAGGATGGACTTTTTGGAGAAAGAACTACAAGGGTTAAAAACTCAATCGTCCATTGCTAACACCAGTGTAGTGCAGCAAATGCCAATAGGTGAGCTGAATTTTCCATTGCCTGGCGTGGTCCATAAACAACATAAACAAAATAAAGAATCATCATTAAAAGGAAAGTCTTTACAGGGAACTCCTCAGGTTTCTGCAGGTTCATCTTCCCAGAGGGGTACACAACAGCCAATTATAGGTACAAGTAGTAATAGCAGTGGCCGTCTTACAGCTACCGAAAGACGTCAATGGCTGTATCTTGGTCGATGCGACCCTATCACTACTGAAGAGAATATACTGGAGTATGTCAAGGATCAGCTGCTGATTTCTGATGTAAAATGCTTCGTCCTTGATAAGAATGAGGATGTGGCGTCTTTCAAGATTGGCGTCAAGGAGTCAATTCTTAGTGGATTACTTGACCCGAACCTCTGGCCTGCTGGTACAGCAATAAAGGAGTTTCGTCCCTGGCGCCCTTTTAGAACCAATAACGGAACTGGAAATTTTCAGCCCGGAGGAGGGGTGGATCAGCGTCACTAGAAGATGCAACGCTTCTATACCAGAACGTTCGAGGTCTAAAAACAAAACTTAGTGACTTTCTGTGTGCAACTCTTGCTGAATCGTATGGTTTAATAGCCCTAACTGAAACTTGGTTGGATGACACGATTAGTGACTCTGAATTTCTTGACGCGCGTTATGTGGTTTACCGGACGGACAGAAACTCTGATAATAGTAGCAAAACTCGTGGTGGTGGTGTTCTGCTCGCTGTCAATAACGTTTTTAAGTCTCGACGCCTAACTTTCAACAACCCTGCAGTGGAAGAGGTGTGGGTGTCCGTGACAATTGGGAACCGGGTGTACTGTATGGGTTGTGTGTATATTCCTCCCTCTATGGATATGACGTACTATGAGTTGCATTTAAAATCGGTAACTCAAGCTTGACAATGTATTCGTCATAGGCCATTATAATCTTTCACACATAACTTGTTTGTTTTAAATGAGGACCTCTTAGGTTTATTACCGGGAAATGTAAGATCTGTTAGGGACGCTTTATTGTGTGATACTACTGCGTATTTGGGTCTATCCCAATATAATGATATAACCAATGTTAATAATGCTATTTTCTCGGTGTTTACTTGGACACTAAATTGACGTACGCTGAGCATTTCGAAGTTATTGTTGGCAGGGCCAATAGAATGTTGGGATTTATTAAGAGGTCTTGCAGAGATTTTACTGGTGTGAACGCATTAAAGGTACTATATATGTCACTTGTTAGATCTATTCTGGAATTCTCTTGCATTGTGTGGTCTCCATATTATCAGACCCACATAAATAGACTCGAACAGGTACAACATAAATTTATTAAATTTGCAAAGTACAAACTTCTGCTTCAAAACATTTATCTTGGTGAAGAGCAGACTATGTCATACCTGGGATTGATTTCATTATCCTGTAGGAGGGAATACTTCGATGTCTGTTTTGCTTTTAATATTATCAATGGTTTCATAAAAAGCCCCGAGTGCTTGGAACTCTTTCAATTTCACATTCCTACTTACCGAACACGAAGTAAAACACTTCTTCACATACCTTACTGTAGAGCGTGGTGCTTGCTGTTCAGCCCCATCAATAGGATTTCAGCTAATGTAAACAAGCATTGTGAAAGGCTGAATTTCTTTAATAGTTCAAAGGTTCGTTTTAAGAGTGAGGCTAAACGGATAATTTTAGATTAGTGTAAATGTAATAACTAATTACTTACTCCGCTGCGTGTCGCGCAGTAACATTCTTTATCAAGCGGCAATCCGTTACTTTGCAACTATAACAAAGACTGATCAATTAAGTCTGGTTGTGCGTTATGTAAGAATTTTAGAAGATTCAGATAATGCATCTCCAACGGATATTGAAGTATATGAATCTTTTGGAGGATTTTTTACAATCGAAGAACAAAACGCCGAATATGTTTCTAACACAATAATTTTAAACTTATTAAAAACACTTAAATTATCTTTTAATAATATAAGAGGTCAAGGATATGATATGATCTTGGAGGGTAAAAAACAAAATTTGCATCAAGTAACCGAGTTTTTAAAAAGCTACTTGAAAGCATCACGAATCTTAGAAATCAGTTTGATGAAATAAAAGATTAAACTGATAATCTTGCTATTGAGTGGGGCATTACAACACAATTTAGTACTAAAAGAATAAAGCGACCAAAAATACATTTTAACGAAACAAATAATCACCATGTCGTAGAAACAAACGAAGATTTTTTCCGCATTAATGTATTTTACAAAACTCTTGATATTATCATGTCAGATTAACAGAAGAACTATCGGTTTACAGGAAGTGGTAAGCAACTTCAGAATCTTAACGAAATCTGTACTTTCTAACCATTCCGATGCAGAATTGCGACAGGAAGCCGAGATGCTTCAGAATAAGTAGGTATCCTGAAGATATTTAGAAAAAATTTCAAACCCAAATTTTGTCATTCAGAGCCTTGTTTAAGGAAGATATACAACAAGTTGTTGACGTTCTTAGTTTTTCAAAATTTATATCTGTGAAAAATTCGTAATCAAGTTCAAGTTTTACTGATATCCTTACAGCGTGTTTCCAAAATTCCAAATAATGCATAAGCTCCATAATGTTAAACGAACTTTTACGTATTATTAATGGACTAATAGAGATAACTCTGATAATTTAGTAAAAGGAAAAAGCGATCTCAAATCTATAATTCGTACATGTATAGATCAAAATTATTTCCAGTATAATTATGAAATATTCAAATAAATTAATGGTTTACCAATAGGCTCTCCAATTTCACCTTTATTTGCCGAGATTTTTATGGCTGATTTTGAATTTTGAATCTAGCAACATTTTAAACTTTTTGGACATAAAGATTACAAAGGCAAAAGATTCCCTTAAATTTGATATATATAGGAAACCAACAACAACAGATGCAATAATTCATAAAGACTCTAACCAATTTTGGCAAGTAAAACTTTCCGCTTTTCATAGTCTCATCCATAGACTTTTCAGCTCTCCCCTAGACTCGACGAGTTTCCATTATCAAACAGATTGCAATTAATGACGGTTATAAGATCGCTTTGATTGACAAATTAATAAAGAAAAACTTAAGAACATTTTAACTAAACAATTTTATAACCCTACATTAGAATTAGAAAAGGAACCGTTTAAATTTATCAATTATATTCCGAAAATTACAAATAAAATTTCTAAAAAATTAAATGAATTTGGCTGTAAAACAATTCAGGTTAATAAGAATTATCTAGGGAGAAGACTAATAAACAATAAAGACAAAATTTACAAACAATCTAAATCTGGTGTTTACAAAATAACTTGTGTGAACTGGGAAGCTGTATACGTAGGACAAATTGGTCAAAACTGAAATATTAGGATTAAAGAACACAAAAATCGATTTTACATAATATTAGAAACTCTGGCATAGCAAAACATTGTATAGAAAATAACCATTTTATAGATACGAATAATGTCAAACTTTTACACACGGAAACAAAAAGCAAAAGGCTGAACCTTTTGGAGTGCCTAGAAATCCAAAAGTCACAAAAAAAACAGACGTTTTAAATACGAACGACCAACTAACCTGCTCTTTAAACACCTGCATAATTGACAGAGCAATAAAAACAAAATACCGTCAGGCGGTTTAGTAGGGTATAACAATTTTAAATTTTAGTATACAACTACTCTTGATAAAGGCCTCATCAAGCCGAAACATGTGTAGAGCAAAATATCTCATTAAATAATTTTGAAACATCTAAAAGCAGTGTACTAATTAGCCCTAGTATTATTATAATAAAATCATATTTAAGAAATCGTATGAGTCAGATGCGGTTTTCATCCTTGGCCGTGTTGTCAATCAAAATGAAAATGGACGTTACAGAATTAAACAATTGGCTTCTGAAAAAGTGAGAAATTCTTTTAAATTAATAATATCTACTACGTTTATTATTTTCTATGTTTGTTTTTTACATTATGTTATTTACTTATATATTTTATGTTAGAATTATATATATTTTGTATTTTGCCAAGAAATTATTTGTAAAATATACTAGTAATGACCTAATATAAATGTTTTATTTCATATGAACAGTTAGTAGATTTATATCGAGAGAGGGGCCCAAAAGAAAAGGAAACGAAGTTAATATTCCGTTTTCATAAATATGCGAGTGTTCTATATAAAGAACAGCTCTTTTATGTGCAGAAAATGTAGCACTCCATTTCAAAATCCTCAATTTTACACGTCATCAAAATTAAGAATGAATAAGTTGACTAAAATAAATTCATTTAAAAAAAACTTAATCTATATACCCGCAACTAATGCTTATCTATTTGCATTCCCTCAGGTTGACACAATCTGCTATTAAAAACTTCTTAAAAATGCTCAGAATCGGGAGATAACAAATGTTTTAGCCTCAATGATTATAAATATAATTTTACTTAGTTTAGCTTTTGTAAAGAAACATAAATAATTGCAAGCTTTAAATAAATATCCATATACTTCTAGAGTGAACTATTATAATATACCTTATTTAAAGATATTTCATTTCATATGTCAGAAATAAATTCAAGCGTTGGTTGTCTTCAGTGCATTCTTAACTTAAGACTTTTCTAATACAACATGTATAATCGAAAAAAAAAATAGCTCTTCAAAAAACGACAATTCTTGTAGGATTATGGAATAGCAAATCAATATTATTTTCATACATAAACGTATAGATATTATGAATAATATCATATCAAACACTTAAAAAGGACGTGAAAACTAGAAATATAAAAAAATACCTTTTGTATCCATCCTGAAGATACCTCAGAACAAAGGAAATCGGTCAATACGAAAGCACTTTCCGAACTAATCCACAGGTAAATAAATGAAAATATGTCTAAAGTGAAACAAAAAATAAATCTGGAAATACCGGGCCACACAAATGTTCTAGGCGATCAGTCATATCAAAACCAAGGGAAAGAACATACTCCGTCACAAAGTTTAGAACTAGTTTCTCCAAATTTACTCAAAGTTATCTCTCTAAGTCAAAACCGGAAATATTTTCAGTTAGAGGAACCAAATTACTCAGTGACGAGATGAGATTTTCCAATGATCATTGTTACTAACTTCTTATAATCGCGAAATTTGAAAATCGGCCGTATCGCGCAAAAACCTATTTTTCAGAGCGAACGCGTCAGAACTCCGGACTCCGGTGTAACAAGTAGGTAGACCACGGCTGGCCGGGCAAAGCATTGCGCGCGCATTAGAGATCGAATCCGGAGCCCCGCGAGGTAAAGGGAAGGAGCTCTCCCGTGTGTATACACTTGTTGGGCGCGGAAAATTATTTGTGATATCGCTGCGGGACCTTGGTATGGTGGAAGAGTTGTTAATTGGGGAAAGTGATAGATATTAAGGTTAATTGCGAGGCTTTTTTTCCAAGCTGTAGGGGGCATAACAGAAATGAATAATAAATGTAACAGGTTGTAGATTTTTGAAAATAAATATAGGTTGTTCTCAGACGAAATGTTTTACATAAACTGTTTCATATGCTGTACAAAAATACAATGCATCTTCCCCATTGTAAAATGTGACACATTTTCGACACCTTTATACGTATCTCCGTCGAATCCCTATTGAAATAGTAATATAATGTAATGTGCTCTTTTGGAAGCCAAACCCAAACTTGAACTATTAAAACCAAAATTTTAAATGTTTCGATATCTTTAAACATGAAGGGCAAAATTAAAAATTAGACATAACCCTCCTCTTAATTAAAAGAGATGCAAGATTTTGGAATATTGTGGCGCTTCGCTTTCAGAATAAGTGTAAGGAATAAAGTCGAAAAACTATCAGACATAGCTTTATTTTTCTTAAACAGGACACTCTGTATATTTTAGTCTGAAAAGAAAGCATTATAAACTAGCTTGAATATTATGCTAAAATGAGTATTGAAATCAGGGCCGTAGCTAGAACCAAAACTTGAGGCGGGCAGGTAGAACCTTAGGTAGGGCATATTAAAAAGCACGCCGTAGGCGCTGGTGGATGCTTCCGTCAAAGGCGGAAAATTTTGGATGTGCCACGCCCAATTTTTACCCAAACGTCGTTAAAATCGTTAAAAAAAAACCGTTTCATGAAGTATGAAAGCTGCCGTTTTTATTAGACCAATACAAATTAAATTAACACCTTTTTTATTACTAGATATTACACTAACAAGGGATATAAAAGAACGCAAATTTTAAACGAACCTCCGTTACCGGCGATATCACTAGCCATAAATGAAAAAAAATAGATAAAAATGATAAAAGCTTTAAAGAGTTTGCCTTATTGACTGTAGTCTTCTATTCTCCATTGAATGAAATAGTTTTAGAAAAGCGTCAAAATCAATATTCCTCAAAAGCTAAATCTGTCATCCTCTCGTGATTCATGGAGTAGCGTTGAATACGGTTGATACCTGTTAGGACCGAAAATGTAGATTCAGACACAGCGATACTGCAGCCAAACACCGCAACCGATGCAAAAAGTTCATATGTGTTATGAAAATCCTCTCTTTGATTATACACCATTTCGAATGAAAGTCGCTCGAGTGCAACTTGTTCCAAAAGAAGGCAAGAAAACCACGCCCTCAAACTATCGCCCAGTTGCCTTGCTTCCCATAAGCTCCAAAGTCATGGAACGTGTAGTCATTTAGCAACTACTCAGGGATAATCAGCTATAATCAATACGGCCTATGTCAATCATATATGGAGTAAGGCAATTGAGAACTACGGAGTCTCGAGCGATTGCGTTGGATATTTCGAAGGCATTCGACAGAGTTTGGCATGCCGGATTGCTCAACAAACTGCCGTCCTTCGGACTGCCAGGCTCTCTCTTCAGCTGGCTTGCCAGTTTCCTCAAGAACCGATCTCTGCATTGCAGTTGACGGACACATCTCAGACACATTCAGCATTAACGCGAGCGTACCTCAGGGCGCAATACTTTCACCAACTCTGTACATCATCTAATATATTAATGACCTGCTGACCGAAACGAATAATCCTGTTTACAGTTTAGCAGATGACAGTACCCTTGTCTCCCAATTTAGATCAGAAAAACCTTTACCAGCGACTGAGACTTAACACCGAAACAGGAGCTAATTACAGCAATTAATCAAGACCTCGAGAATCAAACTTGGGGCAACAAAAAATTGATCCAGTTCAATGCAGCAAAGACCCAAGCAGCGACGTTTACCAAGAGGGAAATACGGCGGGCACTGACATCATTATGGCAGGATTGGTCATTCCTTAACCCTCGTCAATCGGACTACTGGATGTCTCGGTCAACAGCAATATGCCTGGCATGACCACGTTGCTAACATCGCAAAATCAGCCTCTCAGAAGCTTGGTGCGTTATTTCGCAACAAAAAACTGTATACACCGCAGCAGTTGCTCTTGCTCTACAAAGCGCAAAAACGACCGTGCTTAGAATATTGCTCACACATCAGGGGTGCCGCTTCGAAGCACACCCTAAAGCTGCTGGATTCAATTTAGAAGAGAGCTGTGCGTCTCATCGGCGACTCGGACTTAACCCGGAATCTGGATAGTCTGGAACACCGCAGACATGTGGCCGAAATATCCCTGTTTTACAGATACTTTCACGGCAGATATTCCCAGGATTTGGCCCGCCCCTGGCAGCGCCTGTCAGACGGTCATGACAGACGGTGGGAGCGCACCAGTTCGTCGTACTTACAACTGGAAACACCTAGAACATCGCTTTACAAGAACTCCTTTGTCTGACGCACTGCATCACTGTGGAACTCACTCCCAGGACATCTGTTTCCCCCTAATTGCAACCTACAACTATTCAATAACCGTGTCAACAAACATCTTCGCACACTGCCATAAAAGAGATACGGTTTTCTGTTGATCTGGTCTATTCTATACACAGCTCTTTACTACCATGAGTTCCTCTTTACTAGGTATGGATATACCTAATAAAATGTATAATTATATTTAAAATAGAAGTATACAGTACACCAAATACCTACCTAACTCTGAAAGACGTTTTAATTTCTCATAGTCAAATTCTTCAACTGCTGATACTGCTTCCATCAATTGCAGCGGTGGACTGGCCTAGCAAAATGGGCTGGTGCCTGCGTGACTCACGTGGCTATTAGTTAATACCCGTAATAAAAATAATAAAACAGAAGACATCGTTTTTTGAGTAAGCTTATATTGCTATAAATAAATGTGTAATAGACAGGGTTGTGATGTTTAAAACAAAATATTTAAAAGAAGTGTTCAAAACATGTTTAAAACGCTCGAAAAAAATCGTGTTTTAATCAAGGTTGTCTTAAACAGTTTAAAACATGCTTTTAACGTGTTTTATAAACACTTGTTAATCTCACATTAATTCTTTTATTACTTTAAATTAAAATAAAACTAGCCAATGCAACTTTTATTTTTATTTGATACCTTATACAACTATACCTCTACCTATACCTATACCTACTATATAAGTTTGGTATAAAAGTAAATACACTTAAGTAGGGTCTTAGCGAAAATGAAAACAATATTTCTTTTAAAAATTTGGAAATAACAACATAAATTTAAAATATTAATATTATACAGGGTCCTGCAATAGTGGGTCAGGCGTCCATAATAACCTTATTTACAGGAATACATCAAAAAGTTAAATAATGTCTCATCTGCTGATGCTATAGCCATACTGACAGCTGTTATACGGCGAAACGCGTCTATGGATGGTCGGCAGGTGAAAAAGAACGGAAGGTACAGAAGGTACAAACTTTCTGATGCATTTGTCTAGGTTCACCTGACATACACAGGTCAAGTAGTAGCCAATAATTACTATAGTATAGTACTGTCTATCTCCGATAAACTTAGCAGGTTACGAATAGATGGCGCCGGCTACAACACACTACTAGTTTGGATTTCACTGGGTTTGTTTAAAGCCTCAAGTACCGTTCTCTCATCTGCTGAAGTGCTGACCATATAGCCATACTGACGAGCCGTTATACGGCGAAACGCGTCTATGTATGAGTCGACAGGTGAAAAAGAACGGAAGGTACAGAAACTACAAACTTTCTGATGCATTTAATGTAATTAGATACAAAAGTTCTTTGAATTCCTCTATTGCAGGACCCTGTGTAATATTATGCAATTATAGTTGTTATATTGCCAATATAACAATTATAAAACAAAAAACAATGTAACAAGTACCTACAAGTAACAATAACAACACAAACTTAAAAAACTGCTCAAGGCAATATCTCCTTATATCGAAAGTACAAATTCGCGACGATACACAGGAATATTATTTTGGCTTCCTGGCATCTGCATGCGCAGAGTACGAGTGACCAAATCAATATTTCAATAACCATGTCTTTACGGTGCAGCGAATTTATTTTCAAGCCGTCTAGTGGTGCAGTGGTTAGAGCATTTGCTTATCATGCGGGCGGCTTGGGTTCGATTCCCTTCGGTGGCAATGCATATGTTTTTCTACTTTTTTCAAGATTATCTTTTTTGTTAATTTGGGTTAGTTTCAGTTAGTTGTAACAGTTCGATTTTGCCAAAAGCAAATATTTTTAAAAGTTTATTTATATGCCGCCTCCAAGAAAATGATGCTGTATTTTGCACGCATCGGTTTATTAATTATAAATTTATTAATTCGATTTGCTTGTAAATGCCAGTTTCCTAATACAAATTAACCATATTTTAAGTATAGGTTAGCTATATATTTGTATTCTTAATCCGTTGTGATCATTTATTTTAGTTGATAAGCTAGAGCGATGTACCTTATTATTAAAATAACTTGGCTTGATTTGCATTATATTATCGTAAACAGCCAGCGAATCGATTTATATTTTTAAGGAATTCTGTTAGCCCTCAAATACGTTGCATTTGACTTATTGAACCATAATTTAATTTCAGTTTAAATATTCTATTACCTTTTGTGAACCCTAGGTTGATGTTCCGGAGATCGTTTTTGGACCTCTGCTTTAAATATATTTCTCGTTAGGTACGGCCGACTAGTTTTTGTGTGGTTCATGCCAAATAATAGGAATGGGTTATTTATGGCGCGTTCGTCATTCTCCATTTAGATTTTTAAAGGTTTATCATTCCTGTTAAAGCATTTCCTAGCATTTCTGGAAGAATGTAATTTTGAATAAGTGAACTGGACCAAATTTCGGTCGCCTCAAGTTTGAACTTTCTCCAGGTCTTGATTAATTGCTGTAATCTGCTCCTGCCTGCGGTGATGAGTCTCAATCGCTGGTAAGGGTTTTTCTGATCTAAAGTGGGAGACAAGGGTGTCATCTGCAAAACTGTAGCAGGTCATTAATATAGATGAGGAATAGAGTTGGTGAAAGTATTGCGCCCTGAGGCACGCCCGCGTTGATGGTGAATGTGTCCGAGATGTGTCCATCGACTGCAAC